>JAASFU010000418.1:0-23870 GCA_023333955.1 Globisporangium paroecandrum | reverse complement strand
TGTCATAAATATACACTTCTTGGCATTACATTTCACATACACATACTGGCACAAATATAGGTGATTGTTACACATTTTGGCGAAAAAACACACTTCCTGTCATTGATATCAAAAATATCACACATACTGACATTTTCCCTACTTTTTATTCATACCGGTACATTTGCGCTAACTAACTGTAACGTTAAGGTGAGTTGATTGATAGCTCACGGGTTGTGTAGCCATTTTCCGAACGCAACGAACTATGCGGGACAGAGAGATCAAACGAGGGATTGGAGCTCCCTCGTTTCGATCACACTGCATTTTGCACTCTCAGACGGAGGCAATGGAGGAGCAGGCGCAAGCAGGTTCGTTCGCTCACGCTCTCTCTCTCTTTCTCTGTGCACAGCCCCGAGACGGTGTCGATATGAACATGTACACTAACCAGCAGGTGACAACAACATGTAGTAGCCCCAGGAGTGCAGCCAGCGAGCGAGCCACAGCAGGACGCACCGGAGCGCCTGCGTCGCGCTGAGACCGTTCTCCACCACCGAACAGGTTCGTCTCCGGCGATGCATGATATCGGTGGTCGTGTAGGTAATACTACCGAGTTGACTTTATGTGCTATATTTATATGCTGTAGGGCGTATCGTGCTGGTCTTGGAGCAATGCATGGACTCTCACAACCACCAGGCAGTGCTGCGAACCGCTGAAGGTATGTATGACTCTGAGGTGGTGACTGCCTAAATTGCGCATGGAAATGAGTGTCTGTTGTGGATTATTCATCTTCAACCCGTTATGCTCCTATCCTGTACGGCGTGTATCATTCAACAGCCCTGGGCATTCAGCATGTGTGGCTCATCAACGCGAATGAGCGCCAGGTAAAGAAGCACAAGTCCGGTGGCACCAAGAAGATCACAAAGAACTGCTCCGTCTGGCTTAGCATTCGCGAGTTCTCGAGCATCTCCGACTGTATTTCCGCACTGCGTGAGGATGGGCGAGCCGTCTGGGCCACGGACTTGTCACTGCAAGCGCTGCCACTGACTGCGGAGACGAAGCCAGAGCAGCTGCCTGCCAAGCTCGCTGTCGTGATCGGGAGAGAGACCGATGGCGTGAGTGCCGAGATGCTCAATGCGGCCGACAAGCGCGTCTACTTCCCGATCTTTGGATTCACGGAGAGCCTGAACCTGTCCGTGGCGACGGCGCTCGTCATCCAGCGGCTGTTTGATTGGTTCCCAGAGATCCGTGGCGACCTCACGAAGCAAGAGAAACAGGAGATCCGAGCGCAATGGTACCCTCAGATCGTGAACAACCCGACACTTGCCGAACAATCAGAGCATTGGGTGGCGAACAGCAACGAGATCACGCTCTTGGACGACCTGCGGCGCGAGAAGCTGGGTCTGAAGGAGTCCTGGGTGCCGAAGCGCGTGAAACAGCGGGAGCTGGAGATGCCCGAGGTACAGGAGCGTCTGAGCAAGAAGAGTAACGAGAGTCAGGTGCAAGAAAAGAAAGACTGATGGGTGAGTGGAGCAGCATAGACGACAAACGGACTCCATTGTGAATAGAAACCTACTATGCAAGTCCATGCAGTTGAATAAAAGAAAACAACACAATGAATGGATCATCAATCCCAGACAAGCTGCCCTTCTTTTTATGCGGAGACCACCATGTGCAGGAGCTTCTGAGTTTTCTCCTCGTTCTTGGCGATTGTCGCCTTGAGCGAGTTGATCTTGCGCACTTGCTCCTTGATGAGCTCGTCGACTTCAAGTAGCTGCACTTGCAGCGGCTGCAGCGCCTCGTCGGTCTTCTTCCTCTCCTCTTCGTACAGCTCGCGCTTCTTCTCGTACTCTTTCTTCCACTGCTCGAGCTCCTTGGACATCGCGTCGAGGTCTTCGTGCACAAACTCGACGCCCTTGCCCACGGGGTTTGTCGCTTGGCAGATTTTCTGGATGTTGTTGCGCAGCTCGTTCATCTCCGCAGTGTTCGACGCGCCGCTCTTCGACTTGTCCTTGAACGACTTCTTGCGTCGTCCCAGCCGGATCCCCGTCTCGGCCTCGTTGTTCGCGCCACCGCCGACAGTGTCTTCATCTTCTTTCTGATTTCTCGCGGCTTCTTCAGCGCTCTGGTCCTTCAAAATGTCGCGCACGAGCTTGCCATGCGCGCCACCGCCGCCCTCGTCATGCAAGAGCGACGAGTTGTTATTGCTGCCACCACCGCTGGGGTTGCTGTCGTCTACGTTCACATCGTCGTCGCTGTCACCGTTGTCGCCATCCTTCATGATGCCGACTACAGGCGCGACTTTCGTGTCGTGCACCATCAATCGCCCCACCTCCGTTACATTCTCTTTGAGCTTTGGAGGACGGCGACGCGCGGTCGTTGGCCGAGACGTGCGGCTTGTACTGAGCCCGCTGGTTCCTGGTGCCGTCTGGTGGTTCTCACCGCTGTCTTTCGACTCCGAGTTGAAGCGCAAGTTGGTGTTTCCTTCATTCTCCTCGTCCTCATTTTTGAGCGCAAGTGGTTTCATAGGACCACCAAAAGTGCCAGCACCAGCGCTCGGCGCAGCGCTGAGCTCTTTGCCTTCTTTCGAGGACGGACGACCTTTGGTCTCGAGTGGCGTGGTGGATCGCGATGACAGCTTCGCCTCGGGCGTAACTTCGCGCTCAGCTCCTTTCGAGGACGAGCCGTCGCTGTTGCCACCACTGCTGGCCTTCTTCACAGCGCCAGAGGCGCGAACTGCCGTGTCACCCGAGAGCACGCGCTGAACCGCCTCCGCCGAGCTGCCGGCGCGGCAGGCGACGCCCAACAGCTGGAGGAACTTGCTCGTGTCGTCTGGTTCAAGCCCTGCGACGATCTTCGCCGGCTTGGCTTCGATCTCGACGTTGAGCTGACAGCTCACACAAAGGATGATCTTGTTAAGGTAGTCAATCTTGGGTCCTTTCTCCTTGATGGCCGCCGAGTCGAGCTCCTCGGCGTTATAGAGCCCTTCTGCGAAGCCCGTAACGCGCGTAATCTCAGACACGATGTCATGGATGAAGCGGAAGGGCGGTTTGCTGAGAAGCTTCGCCGCCATCTTTGGCTTCTGGATGATCTTCTCGATCACGTCCTTGGTGCGCTCGACGTCGCCGTTGCATTCGTTGATTTGCTGCGTGGTCGAGTCGTCCATCTCCTTGTTGTTGTCCGGCGGGGCGGACTTGGCGCCGCGCGAGGACGAGGACGACGATGAGCGCGAGTTGCTGCCACTCTTTAGGTCAGCGCTCGGTGCCTCGCCGGCTTTGGCCTCGCCTACTTTCGTCGCTTTGGCTTCTTCGACCTCTTTCTTCTTGGCAGCAGCCTCGGCTTTGAGCTCTTTGTCCTTTCGGTCGGCCTCTTCTTTCTCTTTGCGTGCCTGAGAGGGTGAACAATATACCACATGAGTTCTTGATGCGATAACACCTAGAAAAACCAAATAGCAGACCTCATCATGCCCACCTTCTCTTTGGCTTTCGCTTCGGCAGCGGCAGCTTTCTCTGCTTCTGACGAGCTTGGCCGCTCTTTGGACGCGGGGCGTTCTGCAGCAGCAACAGGTTTCGCTTCGGCTGCCGGTGCCGCTGCCGGTACTGCTGCTGCTGCAGTCGGCAGCGCGGAACCGCCGTCCGGCGTGAGCGACGGGATCTTCGCGAGCGTCTTCTGCACCGCGCTCGCCCACTTGTCGCTCGACTGAGCAGACACTGCCTGTGCCAGCGCCTGCAGAAACATGTTGGTGTTCTCCGGCTCGAGCCCAGCGACGATCTTCGCCGAGCGCACGTCGATCTCCTTGCCGAGACACTGACCCACGCACACGACCATCTTGTCCAGGTACGTGATCTTCTGGTTCTTCTCCTTCATGTTGGCCGAGTCGAGCTCAAAGTCGTTGTAAAGCCCCTTAGCAAAGCCCGAGGACTGCGTCAGCGCCGCGAAGATGTCGTGCAGGAAGCGGAACGGCGGCTTCATGAGTAGCTTGTCGGCGAGCTTGGGCTTGGCGATCAGCGGCTGCAGCAGCTCCTGCGTCTTGGGGATCAGCGCCTCAATGGTGTCGCCCATGGCTGTCTATCTGTTCTCTATTCTCTATGCTACTGCTCTTCTCCCTCTCTCTCTCTCTCTCTCTCTCTCTCTCTCTCTGTGTGTGTGTGTCTGGGCGTCCGTCACGCACAAGCGAGCGAATGCAAGCCGACTGACTGTTGAAGTGGCGCATTGATCTTTTCCATGATGGGGTGGGTCATTTGGAGCGCGAAGCGACACTTTGTGATGTGTACCACGTAATTTTAGGAGTATCCTTCTTTGATCTCACATGCCCTCCTTTAGTGGGCATATTCACGACACTTCACGTCAAAGTAGGACCTTCCGACGTTCAACCAGCGATTGATCTTCCACCGTTCGCAAAAAGTAAGTAAATGTAGCGCCAAGCTGCAGCCCTCAGCAACCAGCTGAACTAACTTCCTAATTGTTTCTGTGACACCAGCGATAGAAGATGGGTGTCGTGAACATTCGTCCGTCTTCGATCACACTAAGACAGAGAGTCGGTTAGGTATCACGCCATTGTTAATAGTTGCAGAGTACAAACCTACGATTAATTTGAACGCTTGGTTGGTTGCTAGCTGAACCATTTTCATCGTCCACTTTGGTGGCGTTTGTTATATAGGAGGATATTATTTGACGTTTGATTCGTTGAAAAATAGCGCCAAACGTCATTTCATATATATATATTTATGAATGACGTTCAGCACGGCGTAATCATTTCGTGAAGATAAAACAGTCGGGATTATTGCACCCCAAAATAATGTGGCCCACCTTACCTCCGCATTTTTTTTTCAGAGAAAAGCCAGTGGACCATCCCCCATCTTCTCCCCACACAACAATAATAGGCGGAAGAGACTTGTTTGTTGACGGCATTCAGAGGCGGTGGCGTCACATACAAAGCGCATTCGAAAATAGACCCACGGTGCAAGAGGAAACCCCCAGCAGCTCCCTCCGCGTGTGGTCCATATACCCGGCAACATCAGCAGCACACATCCATCCATCCACCCGCTTGCGATCGATAGCCATCACTATCGCCAGCAGCAGCCAGCGTAGCAGTCGACAGTGCGCTCCGTTCATTGTTAGGAGCCGGTAAGCGGTCGCAAGAAGCAGAAAAGAAAAAGAAGCGCGCCGAACAGAGCGGCAGTAAAGCGAGTGAGGAAGGAAGGAGTGTCGTCGACATGTCGTCGTGGTTCGCGTGGAGCCTCTCGGTGGTCATCGTGGTACTCGCGCTGCTGTACGTGAGTCCGAAATTGCGCAAGACGGCGTTCATCTGGTTCACGTACATCTCACTCACGGGCTGGTACTACTTTCGGTTGTGGGAGAAGAAGCGCGCGCGCAGTAGCACCACCGCCACCAGTACCAACAGTAGCAGCAGCTCGACGCCGAGATCCGGATCGTCGTCTAAATTAAACAGCACCAGCAGTAGCAACAGTCCTGGTACCACGGCGCCGTTGTCGTCGTCGGCATACAGTAGAAGCAGCAGAGCGGTGCGCCAGTCGGAGGCCGATATCGACGACGTCGTGTACTTTGAGCCGGCGGATGTGGCACTGCAGCAGCGCGAGTTGCGCAACGCGTCGGAGCGCTCCGCGCGGCTGAGCGGCTCGAGCTCAAGCGGCAATTCGGGCTACAGCGACGACTCGCTCGCGAAGCTGCAGAAGCAGCACCACCACCACCATCCAAAGTCGCATCTCGGCATCTTCCGCAGCATGCGCAAATTGGCGCGCGAGAGCGAGAAGCAGCGCCGCGACAGCGAGTTCAGCAACCCGGACCCGCTGGCGCGCTCGAGCGCGTCGGAGCCAGGGACCACGACGCGGCGAACGTACACGGGACGCAAGAAGCCGCAGTCCTGGGCAGATTGAGCGGCGGCGTCGTACCCGGTCCAGCAGTCAATTACACAGAAAACACACATCTCCATACAGACACAGAGAGACACATGCACGAGAGCGAATGCGAGCGAGAGAGAGAACCCCATACAAACAGAGAGAGAGAGAAGTATATAACATTGCGAGATGTATTTGGATGAAGTTTCCTTTATCAGCACTATGTATCAGAAAAATCAACAAACCTGGTCATGTATGTGCAGTATCTGCTGGTGATGGATTTTTTCCAGGTGTGGAAAATGGGGAACTGAAATGACTGTCACACACCAACACTCTGATGTGGATGCATCGATATTTAGCCAGTCACATTCCTCATTCAGAATATAAGCCAATAACATTTTATTAAAAAGCATGTTTCATCCAATCATCGCTGATCGTTTGGTAGAGAAGAAGGAAAGCAGCAACTTGCTCACTCAGCTTCGAGCAAAATGTGGACATTTTCATAATCGCCATTGCGGCTCACGACGACCCAGACGCAACCGCAGAAGCCAGAAAGAAGTGAGCGGCAGCATGTTCGGCTTCAACGTGAACAAGCTCAAGCCGAACCTCAAGATGGCGGTGCACCGCATCGGCATCGTCAAGAACAAGAAGGCGAACGCGGCGGTCGCGGTGCGGCGCGAGATCGCCACGCTGCTCGAGGAGGGCAAGGAGGAGAAAGCGCGCATCCGGGTAAGAAGGAGCATGGCATCACTCTTCTCGTATCTTGCCCTTACTGCATGTGACCATGGGACGCTTAACGACGGTTGATATGTTTATGTGTGTGTCTGTGTGTGCAGGTGGAAGGCATCATCCGTGACGACTTCACGGTGGAGGGCTACGAGATCCTCGAGCTGTTGTGTGACCTGGTCGCGGAACGTGCGGTGAGTGTCCAACACCCTATGTGCTATCTGTTTTGACTATACGAATGCTATACACGTGAACTCATTAATGTTGTTTATATTGCTGCTGTTAATGTGCGCGTATGTGTCTTGTCTGTGTAGAACTTGGTGAAGACCGAGCGCGAGTGCCCGTACGACATGCGAGAGGCGGTGTGCACGCTCATCTGGGCGGCGAACCGAACAGAGATCCCCGAGCTCGTGGAGGTGAAGAAGCAGCTCGTGAAGAAATATGGACAGGACTTTGCTGCAGCTGCGAGTCGCAACGTCGACGGCTGCGTGAATGAGCGTGTGATTCAGAAGCTCAGCGTTCAGGTACGCTTCCCGCTTTCTATCGTTGCCAACATTGGTAATGACTACAGTGCTCACGTTGTATGTCCTCTGTGATTGCGTTTTCACCAGCCACCGAGCGCGTACTTGGTCGTGAATTACATGAAAGAGATCGCAAAGCAGTTCAAGGTCGACTGGGAACCAGACGAGCAGGCGATCGTAGACCCGCTCGCGGCGATTCCCGCTCCGACGGGCATGAGCGTCGCCAGCGCTGGCGTGTCCGGTCCAAGCTTCGTCTCGCTCTACTCCACGGTACGAAGCTCTATAGAGCTGTTTTGTGTGAGCATTCGACAATGCAGTTGCTAACTCTGAGAGCGGACTTTCTCCAAAAATGTTAGTTACCTCCGTCACAGCAAAACCTCGCGTCCTCGCTTCCCGCTGCGCCGACCGAGAAGCCAGTGGACTCGAATGCGTTCCATGTTCCGCATGCATCTGCATCATCGCGGTACTTTGCTCCACCGCCTCCTGCTGCCGGTGGTCCACCTGGTAACCAATATGCGCCACCTCCTCCACCACCAGCGTATACCACGCAGCCACGCGACTCGTCTCAGTACGCTCACCAACAGTATCAGCAGCACGACTCCCAGTACACCCCGCCGCCTCAACAGCAGCACCATCAGCACCATCAACACCATCAACACAGTCACCACCAGCAGCACCAGAGCTCTTCGTATGTGGGACCTTACGCATCCGTTCCTACGCCACCACCTGCAGCAGCAGCAGCACCAGTGCAGGCGCCACAGAATACTAGCAACAGTACCAAAGATGCTTCTTCTGGTGACGGCAGCATCCCAGACTTTGACGAGCTCACAGCGCGGTTCGAGCGCCTGCGCAAGCGTCAGGACCTGAGCTCCACGTCGTTCACTTTCTAGAACGGAAGCGACATGAAAGAGCAAGCAAGGTACATTCGTACATTCACGCATGTTCAAGAGCTGCCCTAATGATTGCGGAATATATAAGCATGTCAAGATGGTCATGGTTTCTCAGGTTTGCATGCCAAGTCGAGTAGATCGAGAGGTGTTCTTTGATGCTATGTAGGTCAACCAGCAGTGCAGCGACGGCGTACAGGCCATTCGGAGTGCAATGCTTGGTACTGAAGCTACACGTCGAGCCGATTTTCCCCAGTTAGACGGTTTTCACGGAGTTTACTGGGCATCACGATCGCGATCGCGGAACAAATCTAAATGCAGCCAGACAAGAAGGGAATGAGAATGCGCTTTGGTGTGTCCGAGGGAGAACGGATACGAGAGAGGGAGAGCAAGAAATTGAGGGCCGCATTTAGCTTCGATCGTTGCTATTGTTGTTCTCGACGCTGCACCTCAAATGCGTTCACGCTTGACAGGCGCCAGTAGTCAGTCAGTCCATGAAGCGCAGTGACGATCGAACTTGAGCCTCCTCCCTCAAGCAAATGGATGCGAGTGGGTGTGTGAGGGGATAGTGAGGTAGACCAGGAAAGCACTCATCTTGCACCATGGCGTCGACGCCGAGTACTCCCGCGCGCAACACGAGCAAAGCAAGACGCCCCAGCGATGGACCGAGCAATGGACCAGGCGGCAACTCGCGCGACCACGGACAGTCCTCACCGCGCGTACGCATGATGCTCAAAGAGGAGGAAGCGCGACCTATTGCTCCTACGAAAGGTGCGACGCCGCGCTTGAGCATTTCAGCAGCGGATCAACAACAAGGGCAACAACAGCAGCAGCAACCGGCAAGTGCATCCTCAAAGGGAGACAACGACGACGACGTTGGCGCCAAGACGTTCCTGACTGCGCTCGTCGCAGCCAAGCACACGATTCATGGAGGCAACAAGCACGTGAAGGAGAACCCCACGCGCGATGCTCTGAGACCGCCGTCGCCACTGGAGCCCATGGATGGCGGCATGTACGGCAGTGGTAGTGGTGGTGGCAGTGGCAATGAACCGTGTGTGCAGAGTTACATGGGGGCCGAGGCGATGCAGAAGTTCTGGGGCATATTCCATCGACACGACGCCGTCAGCAACAACGCGTCCACATCACTGCGAGGCTCAGGTGGTTCTGGCTCGAAAGAAAACCTGCTGCCACTGGTGGTCTCCACGCGTCCAAAGTCCGCGCGATCGACGTATCTCTCGGTCGTGCGCAAGCTACAGCTCTCTCCCGAGCCACTGGGCATCGTGCGGCGCCGCGTGCTTGAGAAAGGCGCGTCATCCTCGGTTTCCTCCACCGCGTCGTCTAGCTCGGCGTGCTCGAGTGGCAACACCGCGCAAGAAATCAACTTGAACAGCTACCGCATGGGCGACGCGTACGCTTCGGCGTTCAGCGAGGGCTTCTCGCTCATATCCGGGGTTGAATCACTCAACCTGGCGCACAACCGCATCAGCGACGATGTCGCGGCGCAGATCATCACGAACGCAGCAAATGCAAAGCCCCCGACGTCACTCCAGCAGCTCAACCTGGCGCACAACAAGCTCTCGTCGGTGTCTTCAAAGGCGCTGTCGGGGCTCTTGCACCAATCCAAGTCGCTCACGTCGCTGAATCTCTCGCACACCCAGCTGCGTGACCGCGAGATCCACGTTCTCTGCGAAGCGCTGCAGAAGAACCAGACGCTCACCCGGCTGCACCTGTCAGAGAACAAGTTTGGTATCCAGGGCGTGGTCTCGATCGCCAAGTTTCTCGAGGAGAATGCCAAGATCGAGGAAGTGTACCTGGCGTGGAACCAGATCCGCGACCTCGGCGCACTCAAGATCGCCGAAGCGCTCAAGTTCCACGGCTCGTTGCGCGTCGTGGACCTCTCGTGGAACTCGCTCGATTCGAACGAGTTGCTCAAGCCCCGCTCCGTGATCACTGCACTCTCGGACTCACTCGCAAACAATAAGGTGCTCGTGCACCTGGACATTTCAAACAACCACCTGGACATGGACGACTGCGCGCTTTTGGCAAAGCACCTGGAGAACAACCACACGCTCGTTGGGCTGCACATGAGTGGCAACTGCGGCGTGATCGACTCGCGGGGCTTCCTCATCGCGAAGAAGACCGAGTCAAAGCTCCTCGATCAGCACAAGATGTACTCGATCGCGGTGTTTGAGGAATCGCACAGCGAGAGCGGCAGCGGCTCATTCCCAACGCACCTGGCGCCACTTGTCGACAGGTTTTGCTGGTACTGCGGCCAGTGGTCCGAGTACCGCTTTGCGTGGCAGCCGACAAGCGAGAGCGGCCCGTTTGCTGGCTCGAGTGGCCGGTTCGAGATCTCGCCGAGCATGGGCGTGCGCCTACATCTCTGCCACGACGACTGGCGAGGCATCGACATGGAGAAGCGCGAGGACGGCTCGTTCAGCGCGTACACGATCCTGCCGCCGGGGAAAACCGAGTACTTCTTCACGGTTTTCAACAAGCATGACACGAGCCAAGCGAGCCACCACTACATCCACGAGAAGCGCCACACACGGCTCGTGCATCTCTGCAGCAGTGGGAATGACAATGGCGATTGCGAGAAACAGCGCGTGTTCGGCGACCTCAAGTTCGTCAACGTCGTGCGCATAGCGAGACGCGAAGCCCGGGATCCGTGCAACACGCTCGTGCCGCGGTCCACAGGCAAGAACAGCGAGCGCGCGACTCGATGGGATATCAACAAGAGCGTGTTTGCCAGGCGCCGTCGTGAGTCCGTGTGCCGCAACTTTGTGGACACAGACAGTTTTGTGTCCAAGGCGTGCGCGGCCAACTGGCGCCAGTGCAAGGTCGACCGGTTCATCAAGGACCCCGCGCGCCGCAAAGACGTCGAGAACTGCGTCACTCGGCATTTCCGCATCACGAGCAGCGCGTACCGGCGGTACTGCGGCCACAACGTGCTCACGAGCCTCGCGGGCATCTCGGTCTGCACGGCGAGCCTCGCGAACCAGTTGCAGAACGACGTCATCTTGGTGCCCTGGAGCGGGTACATCGAGTTCCTCTCCGAATGCCGGATCCTGGACGAGAGCTCGGAATTTTGCAAGTCTGCCGACCTCGAGAACGTCTTTGTCGCCGCGAACCTGGAGCTCACACAGGAGGCCAAGGAGAAGGACAATCCGGACAGGAGCCTCACACGCTTTGAGTTCCTCGAGTGCGTCATTCGCATTTCGATGAACAAGTACCACCGCAGTAAGGCTTTTGCGTTGCTGCTGAGCTTCATTTCGCGATGAGTTTGGCGCTAACTTCCACTTGGTCGGATTCGTTCGTACGTGTGTGATGATTAGCGAATGTGTGTGATACGCCCGCGAAGGCCGTCGAGAAGCTCATCCTGGAGCACATTCAGCCCGTTTGCCGCGAAGATCCGAACGAGTTCCGCACGAAGTTCCTCTACACAGAGGAAGTGAGCGACATTTTCTCCGAGCACATCGTCATGGTAGGTCTTTCTGTTGTTTTGGGTTGGTTTCGGATACGACTGGACATAGTTTGGTTGGCGAACTGATAAAATCCGTCATGCTACTGCAGCTCCAAGACATTTACAACTCGAACATGGGCAAATACTGCAAGCCGGGCGAGAAGAAGGGCATGCAGCTGGTTGAGTTTCTCCAGATCATGTACGCTGAGCTATCGCTGTTTCGTCTTCATTACGTAGCCACATTCCCATTGACTTTTATGGTTCTGGTGTTCTCTGCTGCTTCACAGGGAGAAATACCAGGTCTACAACGACCAGTTCCGCGTGCGCGACGTGAAAGACCCGTTCTTGGCGTGCAAGCTGGTCGTGCTGGACGAAATGGCGACCGTCGGCCACAAGAAGCTCTACATGACGGACTTCATGGAGCTGCTGTTGCGCGTCAGCGCAATCCGGTACCCTCCCAAGCCCC
Source organism: Globisporangium paroecandrum (assembly GCA_023333955.1). NCBI lineage: Eukaryota > Oomycota > Peronosporomycetes > Pythiales > Pythiaceae > Globisporangium > Globisporangium paroecandrum. The sequence goes on along the minus strand of JAASFU010000418.1, from coordinate 11,973 downwards.
TGACGGTAGTGGAGGTCGCCAAGGGGCTGCAGAAGCTCTTTGTGAACCATTTCTACAAGCACGAGGAGATCTTCGATCAGTTCCGCGAGGCCGTCGATCAGGCAGTCGTGCAGGACCGCATCGAGGCATTCGCGAGTGCGATCAACGCGCAGAAGAAGAAGACAGCTGCGAGTGACTCGGCTGGGGGAGTCAAGCGAAGCAGTGGGCGATCAAGCAACGCCAGGAAGCACTCGCAGAGCCTCGCAGAGCAGGAGGACGAAGACGACGAAGAAGACTCGGACGCTCTGTCCAGTGGAGATGAAGAGGCTGCTGCTGCTGTTTCAGCTAATGGACAGAGCACTAGCAAAGGAGAGGGAGTAACAGTGGAAGCTGGGAAGACGAGTTGGGGATGTGAGGAGCAGCCATCAGCTCCAGCCGAGGTGCTTGAGAAGGAGAGTCTACCTCCACAGTCAGCTATGGAAAGTAGCACTCTGCCAATTCAGGAACCAGGAACACAAGGTGTCGAACTACCTGCTGGATAGTACTGGAAGAGAAGCAGTCGAGGTACTTGAAACTGAAGCCATTTGGACGCATGATGCTGTTCTGATTTTTTTTATCGAATTGCCTTGCTCGAATTGTTTGCACTTTGATTTACGAAATCCAGATTGTTTATTTGCATTATGATTTTTTACATATTATTATACAACAAACAAACAAAATAAGACTTCTTTAATACGTGTCCTTTTCCACGACAATCGTTTAAGAGAGAAAGAAAAAGCGTACTATTGACCGATAATTCTCATTCAAAAGCGACATACTTTATCCAAGTACATTCTCGCGCGACGAGGAGCTCGCGGGTCGTTGGCCAAATTCATCATCCAGAAAGCGCGAACGCAATCCAAGTACAAGAAGAAGAGAAGCAGCACTCGTTGAGCTCACGCGCTCGCTCACTCGCTCACTCACTCTCGCTCGCTCTGCACGCGCGTCTCTCTGCAGACAGGAGCGCTCACTCGACACCCCTCGTGCTCTGTACGCTCGTGTGTGTGTCACTCTCTCTTCCTCTCTCTATTCATAACAACAGCAGTAGCAACAACCCACCAGGCTGAGATCTTTGGACCATGAGCAACAAGGCTGTGCAGAAGAAGCAGAAGCGCAAGCTGCTCGCGGAGGACTACGGCGGCTCCATCGGCGAGGACCTGCTCGAGTACATGGAGGACGACTCGATCGACGCGAACGGCGGCGCGAGCGGCCAGATCAACTCGCTCGACAGCGTCGGCGCGTCCAGCAACCTATCGCGCCGCATCCAGAACCGCCTGCAGAAGCTCAACGACAGTGCGCAGAGCGCGTCGTCGTCGAAGGGCGGCACCAGTGGAGATGACGACACACCGGGCTACTTTGACTTCTCGACGCTCAACATGAAGAAGGACCACGAGTCGCGTCCCGTGTGGGTGTGTCCGAACGGCCGCATCTTCCTCGAGGCGTTCTCGCCGATTTACAAGCAGGCGTACGACTTCCTTGTCGCGATCTCGGAGCCCGTGTCGCGTCCAGAGTTCCTGCACGAGTACAAACTCACGCCGTACTCGCTCTACGCCGCCGTGTCGGTGTCGATCGAGACCGAGAGCATTCTGAAAGTGCTGGAGCGCCTCTCGAAGAACCACTTGCCCGAGGTGATTGTGAGCTTCATCCGCGACTGCACGCTCAGTTACGGGAAAGCCAAGCTCGTGCTGCACCATAACGAATTCTACGTCGAGAGTCTGTACCCGGAGGTGTTGCGCAAGCTGCTGGAGCACGACCAGATCCGCGCGGCGCGTGTGAAGGAGACCACCGCGTCCGTAGACCCGTCGGCGTCTACGACTGCGGCGCCGGCAGCGCCCGGCGGCATCCGCAATGACGACATGGAGTTTATCCAGAAGGACGTGTCGGCGGAAGACCAGGCGAACCTACAGTACCAGAAGCTGTTGAACGAGGACTACGAGGTGAATGAAGAGAACGTTCAGGGCGGCGCAGGTGGCGCAGCGTCCGCGCAGAAGACTGTGCGCACCGTGTCATTCAAGATCCGTAAGAACATGGTCGAGCACGTGAAGCGCGCGTGTCTGGACATGGACTACCCGCTCATGGAGGAGTACGATTTCCGCAACGACAAGAACATCCCCGACATCGAGATGGATCTCAAGCCGACGACGCGCATCCGCGAGTACCAGGAGAAGTCGCTGAGTAAGATGTTTGGCAACGGCCGCGCGCGTTCGGGGATCATTGTTCTGCCCTGTGGCGCCGGCAAGACGCTCACAGGCGTCACGGCGGCGTCGACGATCAAGAAGTCGTGTCTGTGTCTGTGCACGTCGGCCGTGTCGGTCGAGCAGTGGACCGCACAGTTCAAGATGTGGACGAACATCCCCGAGAAGAAGATCGCGCGCTTCACGTCCGTCGCAAAAGATTTCATCGATCCAACCTCGGGCGTGATCGTCACGACATACACGATGGTGGCATTCGGCGGCAAGCGTGCCAAGGCGTCGGAGGAGGTGATGCAGCTGATCCAGAGCCGCGAGTGGGGGTGTATCCTGCTGGACGAAGTGCACGTCGTGCCGGCCAAGATGTTCCGCAAGGTCATTGGCTCGATCGCGTGCCACTGCAAGTTGGGGCTCACGGCGACGCTGGTGCGTGAAGACGACCTCATTGGTGACTTGAACTTCCTCATCGGCCCCAAGTTGTACGAAGCGAACTGGATGGACCTCACACAAAGTGGGTTCCTCGCGAATGTGTCGTGCGTGGAGGTGTGGTGCCCGATGGCCGGCGAGTTCTACCGCGAGTACCTGCGCGAGACCAAGAGCGCGAGAAAGCGCGCGCTGCTGTACGTGGCGAACCCGAACAAGTTCACAGCGGCGGAGTTTTTGATCCAATACCACGAGAAGCGCGGCGACAAGATCCTACTCTTCTCGGACGACGTGTTTGCGCTGCGTCTGTACGCGACGAAGCTGAACAAAGGCTACATCTACGGCGGCACGGGCGAGCGCGAGCGCATGCGGCTGCTGCAGAGTTTCCGCAACTCGCCGCTGGTGAACGTGATTTGTATCTCGAAAGTGGGTGACACGTCGATCGACTTGCCGGAAGCGAACGTGATCATCCAGGTGTCGTCGCACTTTGGCTCGCGCCGTCAAGAGGCGCAGCGCCTGGGGCGTATCCTGCGTCCAAAGGCGAACGCTACCGGTGGCTTCAACGCGTTCTTCTACACGCTCATCTCGACCGACACGCACGAGATGTTCTACTCGAACAAGCGCCAGCAGTACCTCGTGGACCAGGGCTACACGTTCAAGGTGGTGACGGAGCTGTACGACAAGGAGACGTTCCAGGGCGTGTTCACGAAAAAGGACGCGCAGCGCCAGCTGTTGAACGAAGTGCTGAGCGCAGACGTGGAGAGCGCGGCGAAGGACGAGAACGCGGCGATCCGCGACGACGAGGACCTGTCGCGTCTGGAGCTCGGCGGCCGCAAGAAGAAGAAGATGAGCTCGCTTGGCGCGCTCTCGGGCGCGGACGGCTCGCAGTACATGGAGTACTCGGCGGGCCACGGCGCCAAACAGCGCCACAACCTCTTCCGCGACCGGTATCGGTAGGCAGAGAGCTATGGCAGCTAACAAGGCAGGCTTGCAGCGGCTTCAGGCAGGCAGACAACGGTGTGGCAATATCCGTCTGGAGACCTGAGTTGCAGGTTTGCAGCTGTTGTTGAAGGCGAAACATGCGCGCGACCATGTTTTACTCAACGTATAAGTTGTGCGGCAAAGCGGGCCTGTCACCAAACCATAAACTAACATAAAATATATTTGGCTCACACGCATGAGCTTTACTCCAGAACCGTGGTTTGTTTGAGGTGGCGGGTTGCCTGAAGAGCTGAGTACTTACATGATTGTGAACGGACACATCTCATCGGCGTTATAGAGCACGTCAGCCAACAACAGAGAGACACGTTGGTGCAGCGACCGACCTTGTCGGGCGGGTTGTCTGACGATGCCACACATTTGTTCTCCTTTGCTTTAGACAAAGTGCTTGAATCCACGCGCGGACTTGACTGTGATACTCTGCATTAGACAGAACGCGTGTAACTGGTCCGATGTCTTGCACCCCTCGCTCGCTCACTCGCGAACTCTTATCTCTAGAGCTCTGGTTCAAAGCATTCCAGCCTTTTACGATGGTTGTCGAGTCGTCCAGCACGACCACCGCACGTTGAGACGTCAAGTCAACAACGGACGGATTTGCGTAGAGGAGCTGCTGGTCAGCATCGACCCACGCGAATGTGAATGGAGAACCCAATCCCGACTTCCAACATGTTGGAAGCAAGCGATCTTTATCTACCTCCGCGTTCGCTCGGGTGGGATCCAACAGCCAAGTCAAAGCAAAGATACGACACCTCTGCACACACACACACAACTGCCGACCGACGAAACAAGCGAAGGCAAGTTTGCTTCTGGAGGAGGGCGAGAAAGCTTTTATTGTGATGGTGAGGAGGCTATGAGCCGTTCGTTGAAGCAGAGACGCCGCGTCGCCCGCCCTCACTTTGTTTTCATCATCACACGAAAGCGAGTTGCGAAAGCGAATTTCGCATGCGAATCAAATGCGTCGTTCGTCCCCAGCAGCAGCGTAATCGCAACATTGTCGTCACTTGGGATCTGCAGCCGCATTCATTACACAGCAGAGTAAGCATGCTGCTAACGGTATGATGCACTGGCAGCAAATGGAAATGGTCATGCGAACGGTGTGTACAAAATTCACAGGGGGCGGCAGTAACAGAAGAAAGAGGCAATGATGGATCGCTTGACGGAATAGATGCGCCAGCATCAAGGTATTCGTTGCAGTGGCCATTTTGGTAGTGGCGCGTCTTTTGAGGGTCCTGTACATGTATCTGTTCTGAGCACTCTCTTCTATTGGAGTGTCGAAGCTGAGTATTGCACAGAGGGAATGTCAAGTAACTCATCTAATGTTAATAAATAGATGATTTTGAATCAAGGAGGTCGACCGACAGAATACAAAGTGAAATCATTTGTGACTGGCTTCCTGTGGGTCCCTGTCGACTTTGAGGCGGGGCCTGTCGATTTTGACTTGACATGTCGACTTAAAAATAAATCAACTGAGCCGAAAATGGCAAGGCTGAATGTCGAAATGGCCAATTGGCATGGCCACTGAAGCGAAGTGGAAACTGACAAAACCACGCTCACGTCTCAAGGATCTCAAGGATTTCACAGCCAAAGCCACTATTTCGAGGTGGATCTCGTGAGGATTCTGACCATTTCCAAGTCGAAGAAACTCAAACTGATCATATCTCGACTCTATAGAGCAGAGCGCTCACTGATGACCAGCTGGTCCGCCCAGTCGAGTCGGATGGAGAACTGGCTGGTGCTTGGCTCCACCGTGCCTCACGCACTTGCAATTAGTGCAAGTGTGTGGGCAAAAGTACAAAAGTAGAGAAGCGTGCAATGAAAGCGGTGTGGGAGAAGCGGACATTCCGCTTTTCCGCAATGAAAAACGTGTCCGTCAAGGCGTGTGTGTTGTCAATCTGGTTTTCTTTTTTCTTGGTGTAACTGAAGTGCGAGCTTGGATCCTGAAACGATGGCGCGTTGCACTTTGTCTACAATAGACAATAGCGAGGCTCTACCACTCTGACAAGGGCTTCGCGAGTGTGTTTTCCGGAGTCGACTTAGCGGGACAGCGCGCTAAGAAACTTCGAACCCGAAATCGCGTCGTTCAATTGTGCTCTCTTTTTTGACAAGTGGGATCTGCCTCGCATAACATATTCACCCTTCTTATCTCACTTTAGAAAACATAAAGAGTGTTCTTTTATTTGTCTAAATGAAGGGTTTATATATGGCAAAGGCTTGCCATATATAAAGAGGGTTTCCATCGCGACCCACTTGGCACACATCTGCGCACATCCTCGCAGGTTGGTGTGAAGGAAACAGATGGAGGATGGTCTGTCTTTTCCTGCCGTCGCCTCCTCTTCCTTCCTTGCTCATGCGCGGCCATGAGCCATGAACCATCGACCGACCGCGCCTCTGCCCAGCACTACGATACGCGCTCTAAAGAAGAGTTCCGACCTTGCGGCCAAAGGTACACGAGAGAGAGAAAGAGAGCACGAGTGAGAGAACGAATGAGAATGGGGACACCACAGCACCGAGGCGCCATGGGGCTCAGGGTGCTCAAGGCGCTCGCGCTCGGCGCCGTGTGCGCGTCTGCGTCCGCCGCGCCGTTATCGACGTGCGCGACCGTCCAGACGTGCTCCGTGAGCGGCGGCGCGCAGACGTGCGACGTGACGCTCGAGAAGTGTCCGCCCTGCATCTACCCGAACGCGGGCAAGTTCAATTGCTGGGAGTACGACACCACGGTCACCACGACCACGGTCTGTCCGTTCATCACGCAGACGTCCACCACCAACTACGTCGACTGCGGTAAGTATTGAGTGCTGTGTGTGTGTGTGTGTGTGTGTGTGTGTGTATGGCGTTATGGCGTTATGGTGTGCGGTTGTACGCATATTGGCGCTGTCTTGATAGGTACGGCCCTGGCGTTTGAGACAAAAGCTATGGCTCTAACGAATGAACGCGCTCTGTGGGATTTGAACATTGAAACATTGTAGCGACGGCCGATAACTGGACAAAATGGGGCGCGGCCACGACGTCGACGACGAGTCCTTCCACTTCAGCATCGAATTCCAGCATGTCCTCTGGGTCTTCCACCAGCAACAGCAGCAGTAGCAACTCTACAGCATCCAGCGCGCTGAACCCGAGCTCCTCCTCCTCCAACATGACCGCATCCGCCGCGGAGTCGAGCGGCGGCACCAACTCGAACGTGATCATGTTTGCTGGCATCGGCGTCGGCGCACTCGTGCTGCTGATCGTGATCGTCGCAATGTGCAAGCGACGAAAGCGCAAGGCAACCATGATGCGCAACACGCAGCCGCGACACCTGAGCGGCGCCGACAAGCGCGACCGGCTCAAGACCAAGCACGAGGAAGCGTTCGGAGCGCCGTACAACAACGTGTTGGACACGAGCAAGGGGGCGTACGGCAGCTACCAACGTAAGAACTCCGACCCTGTGATGATGCACGACCCGAGCCGTGATAGTGACACCTATATGTCTGATGTCCCTACAGACGAAGCACTGAGCGTCGACGGCATGCTAGGCGAGGCGCCGTTGACCCCCGTGGTGCTCGGTGGCCCGAACAATCACAAGACCGGCAAGAGCATGGGCAAACAGAGCGCGTTCACGTCCGTCAACGACCTCGTCACGCAGGACGTGTCCATACGCTGCACCACGACCGCGAACGTCTTCGACGAGTACCTGCGGATGAAGCAGGAGATGAACTACGACAACGACGACGCGATGAGCGAGGTGATGAGCGAGATGAGCGACCTGGACAGCGACACCATGAGCATGCACAAGTTCTCGCTCGAGAGCTCGCAGGGCATCGGTGGGCTCGCGCTCGCGCGCCACCACGACGGTGGGCTCTCGATCACGGACTCGGAGTACGACGAGCACCTGCGCAATCGCGCCGAGAGCGAGTGCTACAGTGAGATGTCGTACAACGACGAGAAGTACAGTTTCAGCGAGGACGACGACATGGGCAGCGAGTTTGGCCGCAGCAAACTGGGCAACAGCGGCGGCGCTGTGGGCGCCAACGGCAAGCACGGCCACGGCGGTGTACCCGACCGCGAGGTGGAGATCTAAGGCGGAGGGATTGTTAGATGCTTCGTAGCTTAGCGTAGTCGTGTATTTTTTGCTTGGTGTCCGTATGTAAACGAAAGAAACAAAGATCTTATTTTATGAGCAGTCCAGTTGCATCGGTCAGATCAGTTGGATATGTCATGTCAGGTTAGGTCAGCCAGGCAGGCAGGTACCGCGCAGTGTCAGTGCTGCACACGCAGGACGCTGGCCAGTCTGCCGTTTTAATCGCCAGCGCACACACATATTGCTGTAGTCGTGGAGTGCCGGAGGTCTTTATCTGTCGAGATTCCCTTATGATGGTGGAGGAAGGACAGGCTCACGAGAGAATGGATGGATGAGTCAGGAAGAGAGAGAGAGAGAAATGAAACAAGAAGACGATTTTGAACACCACAGCGCCTAATATTCTCACTTCCAGCTTCATCGACTGACCGGCGACTTGAACGTCTTCCTGGACGCTTCAAGTGGACACAATACCAATGTCCTCCTGAAACCGCCAGTTACGAACTCTTTGGTCACAACGACTGGATGAATGGCTGATACTCCACTTCCTCTTCACCTTGTCCGCGATTGCCATACCCATACTGCCAAGCAGCTCTTCGAATTTGCAACCAGAGAATGTGTCCTCCTCACTCGCTCGACGCTTGAAGGTTTCTCCTTCACACGCTCTCTCTTCATATCATCTCCATAAATGCTTAGACGTCCGAGCGGGATCCCTTGGTGGACTGTCGGCGCGCCTTCTTCTTTGCGGGTGGCTGCGGCTGCTGCTCCTCCACCTCCTCGTCCGTGGACTCGCTGCCTTCCTCTGCCTCCATTTGCTGCTTTGCTCGGCTGCTGCGCTTCTCTTTGTCAGGCGTTGGCGCATTCACGCTCTTGCTGGGCGTGTGGGTACTCTCGACGACATGCTGCTGCTGTTGTTGTTGATGCTGCTGTTGCTGGGGAGCGGCTTCACTTTGGTAGTGGTGGGTGGCGACTGGCTGGACGTACTGCTGCTGCTGCTGCTGCGGCGGTGGTGGCGGATAGTACCCCATCGTCATCGGAGCAGCGACTGGGGCGCCATTCCCGTACATGCGCTGCTGCTGTTGTTGCTGCTGCTGGTTCTGCGAAAACCCCTCGCCGGCCATCTTGCCGCCAAAGCGGCGGATGCACTCCTCCGAGATGAAGTCGAGCACTTTCTGGTAGATGCGCGCGCGAAAGTCAATGCGCTCGTGGCCCTCCAAGTACGACGGCAGCGGCACCACGACGCCGTCAAAGTCCTGCATCATGTACTGGTACGCCATCTGCGGCGGTTGTGGGGCGGGGGACATGTACACCTTCGGAGTCGCTTCGACTTGTGGGGGTGCTGGCGCTTGCACAACCTGGACAGGTGGCGGTTGAGCCACAGCCGCGTGGGTCACCGCCGCCGCTGCTGGAGCTGGCGGCCCCTGCGCCATAGGGAGAGCCTGCATCGACCCAGCTGCCTGCATCATCACCGGTGCGATCTGCGGGGCCGCCACATCCGGTGCGTAAGTCTTGATAGGCGGCGTCGTAACTGGCTCAGCGGATGTTTCGTGCGGAGTGCGAGAGCTGGTCTTGCCACCGCCGCTCTTCTCGTAGGATGCGTAGCGCGCACTGTTACTGCTGCTGCTTCCCCCAGTGGCTGCTTTCCCGCCACTCGAAGGCGACGACGGCGTGGGTCCTTCTGCGCCACCATCAGCTCGTTCACTACCGACGAGACTGGCGCGCTTGTCCTTGCGCGTATAACGGTTCTTGGAGTCGAGCTTGCGCTGGTGCTCGTTCTGGCGCCGGCGGTGCTCGTCGCAGAGGTTGTGCGCTGCGCCGGACGTCTTGAGCGCGCGCTCGTTCGTGCACTTGCCCGTCTTGTAGAGGCACTTGCCGCGGTACGGGCCGCGTGGGGCGCCAACACCAGGAGTGGTGGCGTTAGTGGTGGCGTTAGTGCTGGTGGCGGCGGCGGTCACGACAGCGGCTTGCTGCTGCAGCGCGTGGAAGGCGGCATGTTGCGCTGCGTCGGGTGCGTCCTCAGCCATGTTCGTTGGTTCTGCGTCTGAATCTCCTTTCTGATGCCGCGCGGCGGAGTCTGATTCTTTCCTGGCTTTTGGTTGTGTTTGGTTGTGTGTTTCGAGCGGGAAATGGAAGGCGAGGAAGGGAGCGAAAAGCAAGTCGGGAGAAAGCAATGGCTCATAGCACGATACATGAGATATAATTTTCTAAACTTGGAAACTGGGGTTTGATTAGTTGAATACTTACCGTGATTAGTAGCATATACTACAACCATTTTATTATCCCGGTGGCCGGATTCGAGAGGCTCTTGGGATGATGGACCTCGCTTCGCTTACAGAGAATTCAAATCTGTGAGGTTTTTCTGTCATGTTAAAACCTTTTCATAACAAAGGTTTTGAAAATGACTTGGAGAATATGTATAGTGAGTATACCTGTCTCACGTTTCCGAAAGATATGGACGGATTGCTCCTATTCCATTAAGTTCCTTAAAAGCCTACTTTGTTAAAGAATTCTAGGATGTTAGTATTGTTATCCATTTTCAATGCAGAAAAAAAAAGCTCGATCTTTTGATCAACCACCATCCGCACTGAATGTAGCTGCCAAAATATAACTGTTTGCTTTCTCAGCTATTTCTCTTTTTTCGAAAAAACAAAAAGGTTGTTGATTAAGAACTTCTCGACATGTCTCTAGAAAAATGTATGAAGACGTCCATTCCAGATATTTCAAACGTCTGGTGCGAATCAGATGTGTTAATCAGATAGTTTACATGTACTGTTGGCACCATAAAATCTGCACAGCGTAACCCTTTTGAACCCGCTTCTTCCAAAGACGGGGAGGAAGCCAGCCTTCGACAATTGCAGTTTAAATGCTAGTTTTTCAAGGCGGCAGCGTGGAGCTGCCAGAAAGCTCTTTCCGTGGCGCGCAGTTGGCAAGAGTCGACTTTTGAGTCTCCCCCCATGCGAGCAACCATCGCATCGCGGTTGTTGGGGCTCGCCGTCCAGACCCGAGCTTCCCTTACTTCTCAGGTGTATGTGGATGCCTGCCAGAGCTACTTTACAATCGTGATTCTAGACAGTCGCGATCAAGACATTCATCCTCTGTCTCCTGCCTGATGCGGAGTTCCGAGCCGACCTGACCGACTTCGGAGTCTCACAAGGACGTAGCTACGCGATGACCATGGCCGCCACAGCGGCGATTTCATTTCGCTCTAGTAGATGGCGCCCGAGGAGATGATGGACGACAGACCGGCGTTCGTTTTTGATCGTGCTCTCGGATCTCCTTACCCATACCCACCCACGCACGCGCTCCCTCTCTTCCATGCGGCGGCGAAGTCAAGGAGTCCGAAACCTGTGACTGCCGTACAAAACCATTACCAGTAACCTTTACCCTTGCGGCTGAACTCAGACTGACATGGTACATTTTTCTTTTCTTTCGGTTAGAGTGATTTTTTCAAGCTAATTTCAAATGAACTCCTCAAAAGTCAGCAAAACTGGGTGCTTCTACGCTTACGCGTCGCAGTCCTTGCGCTTGGTGGATTTGGCCGCAGTAGCCGAGCCTGGAGCCGAGCCCGTCGCAGTGGAGGCAGTGCTGTCACCCGTCGAGTAGGCATCCGATGTGTCCACAACCGAGCTCTCATCCGCTGAAGGACCGTTCTCGCTGTCCGTGGCGGTGGTGCTGGTCTCCGCAGTTTCGTCGTCTGTGGACAAGTCCGTGGTGCCGGTGATGGCCGCATCAGCAGGGTACGCATCGTCGCTACCATCGGTTGAAGCGCTGTCTGGAATGGCGGCGCTGGCGTCCGTGATCGAGTCGCTTGGGTACGCGTCCGTCTCGTCGACGTCGCCAGTTTGAACAGCAGCGTTCGTGTTGTCGTCAGTGGTCACAGTCGAGGCGGCAGAGCCGCCGGACACGGACTCGTCCACGTCACCTGAGGCTCCTGGAGCCGAAGTATCAGTGGCAGAGCCCTGGTTCGAAGTCTTCGCGGACTCGTCTTCGCTGGAGCTTGCAGCGGCGGTACCAGAGGTTGGGACAACTACGCTTCCGTCCTCCGATGAGTTCGAGGCAGTGCTTCCACTCACATCAACATCCAGAGACGATGAGGAGGAAGACGAAAGGTCAAAGGTCAACTGCTTGTACTCGTCCTTGAGGGCACCGCCCTCCTTGAAGAGACCGAAGTACGCCTCGACAGTGGCGTTTGCCGCCAGTGTCGCGATCTTCCACTGCTCGTCGAAGCCCGCAAAGTAGAAGTACTTGAGGCTGTGCTGCTGCGCGAGCGTGTAGAAGTCGTGGAAGTAG
>JAASFU010000417.1:0-23886 GCA_023333955.1 Globisporangium paroecandrum | reverse complement strand
TTCGCCGAAAGCAGTCGAATGAGACTGCTTTCGTGATTGGCTATAAAACGAGGCCTTTTTTCTTTTCGGAATCGTGTTATTGGCCAATATATCCACAGAAGTCACCATTTTCACGTTTTATTGGCGCGCGCTGTATTGATAAAAATTTCACAAAAAAGTGTGTGTCTCCATAGCATTGGTCAGCACTGTATTAACCGGCAGAACCCGTTAAATAAAATGCTCGTAATTTTAGCATTTTGGTCCCGAGTGGTATATTTTTGTAGGAGAAGAGGAGGAGGCATGGTATAGTTTTAGAAGAGATTGGGAGGAGGCAATGGTTTTGGAAGAAAAGGGGAAGAGGTCATGTTTAACAGCATTTGTTGTCACACATAGATTTACCAAGAGGAAGATGGCGATGGTGAGGCATAGCATCACGATGCTGCGGTCGGCACGGGTGCTGGCCGTGCGGCGGCAGCAGTTCTCTGTGAGCGCGCGCACGTCCCCGAGCCTGCAGCTGGTGTCCGGTGCGTGCGAGTTGCCGCATCCGCAGAAGCGCTCGACGGGCGGCGAGGACGCGTGGTTCATCTGCTCCAATACGGTCGGCGTCGCGGACGGCGTCGGCGGCTGGGCTCGAAAGGTAATGCACGCGTGAACGATGCGTGTGGCATTGTATATTTGTACATATCGCAAATTACGGTTGCTGATTTAGTTGTGTCGCTGCATCTTTGTGTGTGAGAGCAGGGCATTGACTCGGGCGAATACTCGCGAACACTGATGAGTTCGGCGCATTCGGTGTTGGGATCGGTCGTTGACGAGAAGAAAGACCCGGTGCCAACGCCACTGGAGGTGTTGACCTATGCACATGAAAAAGCAAAGGTACGCTATCAAGCTGGTGCTATAGTCACGCTATGCGACTGCTGCGTCTAATGCTGTTGCGTTTCCCCTTTTGCTGTTTACCTAATGCGACAGTGCGCTGGAAGTTCAACGGCGTGCATTGTGCAGCTTCATGGTGAGTAAGCTAAGCTTCAGCTGAGAATCGACTGATATGCATTTGCTTGTCTTTGTGATTGATATTCACTGCGTAAATGAGATGCTGGACTGACCATTACGGGAATTTGTATGCGAATGAATGCTCAGATGTCTCGCTTCGAACGATCAACTTGGGCGACTCGGGCTTCTTGCTCTGCCGGTTGCAGCCGTCAGCGGACGACGATGGAAACTCGTTGAAGTGGCAGGTCGTGTATGAGGCGCCGCATCAGTCGCACTACTTCAACTGTCCCTTTCAGCTCGGCTACAACAACGGCGACTTGGTAAGTCCACACCATGATCCATGGGGTTTCAATGCAAATTGTTGGGGTTGCTAAGGATCTGATGTTTCTTTGATGAAATGCGATTATTTTGCTACAGCCAGACCAAGGACAGCTCGTTGAGCTAGAGACGAAAGAGGGCGACTTGATTGTGCTTGGTACCGACGGACTGTAAGTGACACTCGCTTACTCTTTTTTTATTGTATGGCTCTCTCATGCAAGATTTCCGTGTGTATTAATTGTCTGCACTATAGGTTCGACAACCTCTACCCCGCGCAAATCACGAGCCTCCTGGACACGGTCTTGCCGCCCGCGCCTGAGATCGACTCGGAGAGCATGGAGAAAGTGGCGTCCTGCATCGCGCACACGGCGCACAAGTCGGCGAAAGGCACGAAGAACAAGACGCCGTTCGCGCAGGCGGCGCGCAAGGCTGGGTACGAGTACATGGGCGGCAAGATGGACGACATCACGGTGATCACGAGTCTCGTGACGTCGTCCTCTGCTCCGTAGGGAATCAATACCCAAGCACCTGTAAGTAGTTTTTTGCACATGAAAAGAGAGATGCACATGATCATGTCAGCGGTTTTGCTGGTAAAGAATTCAATCAAACCGATACAAACAAACAAATGGATTCTGCTGGCGAGGTCATGTAGACGAAACTTACTAAAGTCTCTGTTTGATCACGTGGCATTGGCACAATCATGGACACATGTGCACGCAATGTTGCAGTACTGTATGTGAATATGGGATGTCGATCTAGTGCGTGTACACCCAAAGTGGTGCGTGCTTTAAGGTTCATTCAAGTGATCGACAGATCCATGTTGACCGCCATCCAGCAGAGTGATCGAGATCCCAACAACTGGCCGAGTCTAGCGCCACACGCGACCCATTTGCTACATGAACAACTCTGTTTGTTGGTCGCAATGGACAAAAAGAAGGATCGCGAAAGGCCGCGCCGCCTGAGGCGAGTTGTGGTTGTGGTTGTGGCTTCTATGCAAAAGCAAACGGGGGCAAGGGCTCACTCGCTGCGTGGGCTAAAGATAGAGATAAAGAAACCACTTGGTGCTCCATGCGCGTGCACTGAACGTTCGCGCCATGCTGCGTTCGGATTAGCAATTTGATCGCATGGGACTGAGTACTATTTATTATGCGCTCATCGGTCCGGTTTCCTTTACTAAAGTAAGCCCCAACGCCCAGCGTTGGGACACCCACATGACGCTCACGCGTTCACTCAAGCTGCCAAAAGCGTGTTCATATATGCTGTCCGCATGATTGATTGATTGCCTTCAAATGGAAGGAGCCGTAGGATACACGTCCCTCATAGATCGCACCACAAGAGAGTCGGAATTGGGTATGAGCGAGAGAGATCATTCCATCGTCTCGTCGCCAATGCCACCGAGTGAAAAATGAGCAAGAGACTCACTCATTCGAGCAAATGGGTCGGAAGATCGTTGAGCTTGTCGTGGGCTTGCGCTAGACGCATTTTGCATACGTGCCACGCGGGAAGCCATCGATTATGGCGCGCGATAGGCAAATGCCGGCAGCTCCTCAATGGGATGGCGGCCACGGCGGATAGCCTCTGGTCACTTTGTGGTGGAGGAGCGGCGTTGACCAGCCCAGAGTGCCTGGCCTGCCTCAACTCTCTCGCAATGGCAATGGCAATGGCGCTCTTCACTCCGAAAGCATCTTCACTTAGTGTCGCGATCGGATAGATGTTCCGGCCTTTTGTCTGTTGGCTGGCGGTTCAACATCCGCTCCAAAGGGTTTCTTTTATTCGCCTTTTTATGAAGAGAACTAGTGCAATGATGAACGTAGATTCGAACGTTTTAGTCGTATGTAGCGCTGCACTATATCCTTTGTAGTTTGTTTCTAAAAGGTTTGACGCAATGTAGAAGGCGCTTTGACTAAATGGACAAAGCAGAAGAGGGTTCGAAATTTTATGTCCAGAAATGATCGCTCCGACTCTTCTGCTCTACAAAAGTGGGTCAATTAGGGCTTGTGATAGCCAAAGTACAGTTTTCGCGGTCAACGAGAGCACTGTCTAGCCACAGTGTCTGATGTCCAAAAACGACCATATGCAGCACTGACTGTTTTCTGCGTGTCACTCGATCGAGATTTCGAGCGTCCATGAATTGCGCAGGAAAATATGTGAATAGAATTCAAGATATCCAAGCAATGACCAAATCGTTTCTCTCGAGTAGATTCGCCTCCATGCGTTGCCTCACGCGACTCTCTTTCATTGCATCCTCGTGAGTCTGGATGCAAACATTTTTGGCTTTGAAAATGTGGTTGTATCACATTATTGCAACTCAGATGGGATTGAGCTCCACAATGGGCCACAGACTCTGTGCCCAGTCCGTTCGTTCAAGAAGCGCTTGTCTCTGCCTTTTCTCTGCGCAGAATTCCCGCTCCCATCTGTTTTGCGATTGGACAAAAACAAGGAAATTGGAAAGTAATTTACCTCCTTTTTTACCGCTAAGTAAACTACATTTTACACCCAAAAGGCAATCTGATCAAAATTCACACCATATGAAACTACTGATACATTTACATCCTATTTCACCACGCACACCCGTTTTCAACTCGCCCATTGTCACCCATACCCACCTCTGTAACTGAACGTTCATTTGGTAAACTATCAGCCAAACTGGCGCTTCTGCCCACCATCCCCACAAAGTGCCGACAAAAGACAACGACGCTGCAACAAGAGCAAAAGCAGCAGGAGGAGGAGGAGCGAGGGAAAGAAAGCGAGAGAGAGTCGAGCTGAGCCGCCAGCCCCCTGCCGCGCTGGCTTTCCGCGACCTCCGCCGCCCTTACTCACAGCACCAGCCGGTACAAGCGACTTGCGCGCGCCGCAAACCTCTACACTATCGAGCCGCTCATTCTGGGGTTTGCGAGTCCTCCAAACCACTTGACCAACACCATCATTCGGTTTGGTACACGCGAGCGCCGCAAGCGACAACGCAACGCCCGCAACGCACAACACGCTTCTCGAGAGAAAGCGCATCAGCTCCCGAAGCAGACAGAAAGACAGCAGACGACGACAAGCAAGCGCAGAGTGTGTTTGTGTGTGGTGTGTGTTTGAATCCTCTCAAAGCACGAAAAGCAGAAACAACAACCAAAGCAGCTCAAGCATGTGGAAGCAGCTCCTCTTCGCGGCTGCGCTCGTGAGCAGCGGCTCTACGACCCGCGCGCTCTTTATCGATGGTATGCAGTGGCGGCGCGTTAAAGCGATGTCTGCGCCGTGTTTGTATGCGTTTTACTGACGGTATGTGTATGACTTGATGTGTTTATTGCAGGATGCCCGACTGGCACGTTCCCAGTGAGTGTGCTCGATGACCCGGAAGTGCACTGCCTGAGCTCGGCACCGTGCTCCGGCACGTACAACGCGGACGGACTCCCGCAGGGCGTCGGCGCCTGCCCATCGAACACAGGCTGCGCGCTCCTCCCAAACAACGAGGCCATCATGGGCTGCGTCGCCGCTGGACGTGGTGACGTGGCGTATGTCAACGCGGACGGCTCGCTCACCCGCGGCGGCAAGGTCATCAACCTGAAATCGACTGCCACGACTACGACAAGTACGACGGAGAGTAGCAACAACGCCAACAGCAACAACAATGCTAACAACAGCAACAACAACAGTGGTACGACCAGCACCACCAACAAGGGAAGCGACAGCACGATCACGACGTCGTCGCCAACGGCAACAGTTTCTCCTGGAAACCTCGACAGCGCAAACTCATTGAAATCGGGCGGCACAACGTCGGCCATCGGCAGCCAAGACGCTGCCGCCTCTGCCTCCAAGAAGACTGGTTCCTCTGCCACCGGCTCGTCGGTGGGACTCCGCGGCTCCAAGTCGTCCTCGGGCTCGTCGGACTCGATCCCATCCCCATCGCCGACGCCATCCCCAACTCCATCCCCAACGCCATCGCCGACCCCTTCGCAGTCAGTGGAGCACGTGAACTCCCAGCAGACCTTGAACGACATTGACGGCGACTCCAAAACCAGCAAGGGCGATTCAACCAACTCTGGCGGCTTTACGATCACGTCCATCATCGGTATCGTCGTGGGCTGCTTGGCCATTGTCGCGGTCGTCACTGGCGTGCGCCTGCTCAAGAAGGACAAGGAAGCGGTCGTGGAGACCCCTGAGGGTACTCTGGACGCCTACGGTGGCGGCATCACCCCCAAGGAGAACGTCGTGCTCCTGTAAGTTTTATCAAGCGAGCAAACGGGTCGACCGGTTCGGCTTGGTCGATCGGTCGGTGGTGGTGTCTAGACAGGAGTGGGTGGAGTGTCGACGGAAAACGAAGCGAAGCGGAGTGTCGAGTTGAAAAGAGTGGTATCAAGAGTGCGTGAATGTGTATGTGGCCGTCATGAGCGAGAGTGTGCGTGTGTGTGGGTGGCTGAGTGGTGGAGAAGTCAAACCTGGGGATTTTTGCGAGATGACGAGCAGGACGCAGAGAGTAGCTCATCGTCGTCCCCCAAGGTGCTTGCTTGTCTGCCTGGTGCCTGCTCACTACCTCCTCTGCAGCTCGTGTCGCCGTCGTTCGTTCCTCGCGCGCCTGCAGGCGTCTTCTTCTTCTTCTTGCTCAGTCCCCAAGCTGCTGCTGCCGCCGCCCAAGCCACCGCTCTTGTCAATAGCCTCCTCTAGCGGATTCTTTTTGTCGTTGTGTAGAAAAAAAGAGAGAAACAAGTTTTGAGCTCGGTCGTTCGCTGCGAAGCCCCCGGAACGGAACGCGTTGGGATCCTCAGAAGACCTCGAACGATAGAGATTGGAAGATGCCAAGTGAACCAAACGGGAAATACGCAGTCGACGGACGATGCGCTTACTTTTTTCTTCATTTCTGCCATTTTGTTTTGCGTTGAGCTCTATTGTCTTTGTATCATCACTGTTGCTGTGCATCTCGTCATCGTTGCTGTGTGTGGATATCGCTATGGCTACCCTTCCCATCCTCTTTGGTGGCAATGGAGCGCATGATATAGAGACGAGAGAGAGGAGCTTAAAGCCAAATGCATGTTCAAAGCATTGAGCTAAGAATGCTTGTCTGGACGGATGTGAATGCGTTCTCAAATATCACCTCAACGCTTGACGTCCAAGAGGTCTCAGGAATCAGTCAAACAAAGGGAAAAGACAGAGAGCTCAGGACTGAACTTTGCCTAACGCGCACCCTGGAATGGGCAGACAACAAGTAGACTGCCAGACGGTGCTTCTAGCTTCTTCTTCCACAATGGATCGATCCATTCTTGCTGAGCTGCTTCGTCAGGTTGGTTGGTGGCGTGCGCTTCCTCTTTGACTGTCGACTCGCACGACCGTGCCACCTCTATACAAGATCTCATGTGTCATGAATAAAGAAGGAGGGACATCTTTGCGCATCCTTGTGCCAAGGGTCAAGAGAAGAGCCTCCGTCGTTTGATTTGGTTGTCTTTGAGCTGCTGACTGTCTGACTGGCTCTGGTGGATGGTTTCGCTTCAGCCCGTCAGAATGAGCAACACCACTTTTGTGCTCAAAAATCAGTCTTCGCTGCGAATTCCGCCGGAACTTTCAGTCGAAAGAAGAATCGCTCACCACCAAGATCTCTCTCATCGTCTCGCGTCTTTGAGCGTTAGACTGCTTCGCATCGCATCTGTATGCTCCAGCCGCTCCGCCCATTTGAATCAAGAGTCAAAAGATCGCTTCATTTGCTTCGTCACTGACTCCGTCCTGGAGAGACAGCATGCAACGTTTGGGTCGGTCATCCAGGCACATAAATGTGTTCTTAATGTATTTATCTTCAACGTCACCAGTCTTCTCTCTTCATCTCCTCCCCTGCTTATCTCTCTCTCTACACGGTAGTGGCAGCTGTGTGGGCAAACGAATGACTGACCGATCACTTAGCTGCAGCTTAGCTCGACTTGGTCTTGGCGGCGGCCTTGGCTTCCTTGAGCGTGAACGTCTTGGCGTCCGTGTCGACCACGCCGTACTTGGCGTACATGGCGGCCATGCGGAAGAACGTCGGGATAATCGGCGCCGCGTTCTTGCGCACGAGCTCTGGGAACGCCTTGGCGAACGCTGCCGTGGCGTCGTTGAGCTTGTAGTGCGGGATGATCGGGAACAGGTGGTGGATCTGGTGCGTGCCGATGTTGTGGCTCAGGTTGTCGATCAGCGCGCCGTATGAGCGGTCCACGGACGAGAGGTTGCCCTTGACGTACGTCCACTCCGAGTCCGCGTACCACGGGGTCTCTTCGTCGTTGTGGTGCTGCAGAAATTCAATACACAATAGACCGGTGGCTGTCTGTTAGCTCCATGTTGTCATTGATGCACAGCAATCATTCACCCATTTACGTACCAAGAACGTGGTGACCACGAGCATCGTGGCGAAGACGAACAATGGACCAAAGTAGTAAATCGCCATGGTCGTGAAGCCCAAGATGAAGGTCAGGTACGAGTAGAGACCTGCGAAGGCGAAGAGCACGCCGAGCGAGATGATCACAGCGGCCACGCGACGCACGTACATCGCTTCCCACTACAAAGAGAAAAGGAGACAAATGATCAGATCTTAGGTCAGCCAAGTGTCATGAGGGTAGCACGATGCAAACAGCAAAACGTGGTGTGCCACCACACAAAGATAAGCAGACAGAGCAAACAACTCACCGGGTTGAAGTGGTTCATCGTGCGAGGAGGGAAGCCCGCGAACAGGTAGGCAAACCACGCCGAGCCGAGCGACATAACCTGAAGACACAACAAGCAAGTAGCAAACACATACCGCACAATAAAAGTTAGCTCAAGAGGCAAGACATCACAGATTGTCATACACACAGTAAATTAACACGCACCAAGTGGCGGGAGACCGGGTGCGAGTCAGCCTCGCGCTGCGGGTAGAAGATCTCGTCCTTGTCGATATTGCCCGTGTTCTTGTGGTGGTGGCGGTGCGACAGCTTCCAGGACTCGAACGGCGTGAGGATGATCGAGTGCATGAGCGTGCCGACGCTGAAGTTGAGTACGTGCGAGCGCGAGAACGCGCCGTGGCCGCAGTCGTGGCCGACCGTGAAGAAGCCCCAGAACACGATGCCCTGCAGCAGCACGTAGCCCGTACAGAGCGCGGCGTCGAGCAGCGCGTTCGCCTGCAGCAGCGGCAGCGCACGCGCGTACGAGAGCGCGACCGCGAGTGAGCCGGCAAGCGCCAGCGAGCGCGCGGTGTAATAGAGCGACAGGGGCACCGACGCTTCGAAGCACTCGCTAGGCAGCGCGCGCTTGATCTCGGTCAGCGACGGGAATTCGTACGGCGCGGCGTCTTGGGCGGCGGAGGTGGACGCCATGGCGAGCGGACTGCAGATCTCTCTCTCTTGGTCTCGTGGCCGGAGCGGAAGTGAAGAGCAGGAGCAGGAGGAGCGGAGACCACTGGCGGGCGGGCCACTCGCAGCTGAGTCTGTGGTGGTGCAAGGGCTTGCTGAGCAGCGCAAGAGCAAGATCGCTCGCTCGCTTGCTTTGCTCGCGCTTGTTTGGTTGAGGAGGTACTGTAGGTGCGAGTGACTTGGCTTCAGTATGCGGAATGCTGTTAGGGTTGGGGATGGACGTGTTTTGTTGCGGATCGCTGTTTTGTAACGAGCCTGTCGTTTGTTTCGGTTCCCAAAATAGAGTATCCATTATTGCAGGCCAGACAAAACAGAAACTGCCTTGAGCTCCATAACCAGATCCTATTAAACTGGAGAGATCATCTAAACAAAGAGGCAACTATTAATCTCGAGTTGACGCGCGGGTGTCGCAACCTCTATTCAAGACACATTCATTCGCTTATCATCAACGTTATGACATCACTTCGTCAGCTGAGTCGGTCATCTGATTTGCTCAGCATCCACCCATTTCCAACCAATGCACCCCCCATAATCGAGCCGATGACGAGAAGTTCGTCTCCTGAATGGAGGTATTTGCTAAACTCCATCCATCAACTCACACAATTCCATCCATGGATGTTCCTCATAAGCTCACGCATCTATCCATTCGCTCTCTTATCAATGGAAAAACTGCTGGTACTATGAGCGGAAAGGCAGCACCACCTCGTGCTGCAAAATCTCCTCTGCCAGCGGCCGCTGCAGCGGATCTGGATGCATCATGCTCGCGATCAGGTGCTGCAGCGAGTTCGAGTACTGACTGTTGAGGTCAATCACAACAAACCACCATTTCATACACAGAATGAGTGAGTCTCAGGGTTCAAAGCTCAGCCATTCAAAAAACGTCGAAAAAGAGAAAGAAATCGTACCGAAACATGACCAGGTCGCCGTCTCGGATGCGCTGCCAGTCTTCACCGCCGTTCGGCAGCGTCGCTCCGAGCGCCAGTTCGTAAATCGTGGCGCCGAGAGCGAAAATATCGCCCGCGCGCAGGTTCGTGCGGCTTCCCTCCATCAGCTCTCTATTCGTTAACAAAAATCAGAAAAAATAAGTATCGGAAACAATCAGCAGTGCTCAAGACAACTACAAGTCTCCTTTTGCACGCACCGGCTCAGATATCGGTTGTCACCCTCGGTGATCTCCATGCTGCCGTCCATGTGCGCCACTGTGCCCAGGTCTCCCAGCTGAATATACCACCAGCATCGCAATATGTTAAAACTACCACGTCACTTTCAATAACATAACAGCACATTTTATTCGTACCTTGTAAATCTCTCCATCAGCGACGAGCACATTCTGGATTTTCACGTCCATATGGACCATTTTCTTCGAGTGCATGTCGTGCAGAGCCTACAGCGACACACATTCACAACATGTCAGTCATTTACAGACATAGTGATTATCTATTGCAGAGCATGTTGTCCGTACCTGTGTGATGTGACAGAGCACTTTGCAGAGCACGGCTTCGGGGATGTGGTGGGGCTTGAACTTGTCGAGGAAGCCGCCGAGACTGCAGCCGCTGCAGCTCTCCAGCTGGATGTAGAGCAGATCGTCCTCGATCCACGCGTCATAGTACCGCACCACGTGTCGACTCGAGCTCAGCGCCGCCAGCGCTTGGACTTCTCGCAAGGCTCGCTCCCTGTACATACGATCCAAAATATGAGTTGGTGCATATTGCGTCTCAAGAAAGGTCATAATGACAAAATACAAAGAAGGGTTTACGTGTCGGCTTTGCCTCGAAAGTGGCGCTTGCTCTTCTTCACCGCGTACACCCAGCCGTCGATCTTCTTCATGCACTTGAACACTTTCGAGAACGAGCCCGAACCAATGAGCTCCAGCTCGCTGAAGTCCGCCAGGTACTTGGAGAGCGGCGCCGTATTCAAACCACTGCCCCAGGTGGTCGGGAACGACTGGCGCTTGCGGTTCGAGCGCTTCTTCTTCGAGTCCGACGCGGGGGTCGGCGCAAACGGGTTCACAAACGACTCCATCGCCAGAAAGCTCGTCTTGCTGCTGGTGCCCTCGTTGCTACAGATGGGTATAAACAGTAGGACTCAGCATTTGACAACCCATTTTCCTCCAGAGCAATAGTGTAAGGCGTGAAATGGGGGATGCACAACGTACCTGTTTGGCCGAGATCGTCGCTTGCCTGGCAAGAAGCTCTTTGCAGGCGTCTCTGTGAACTTATGCGGCGTGGGCTGCAGGAAATGCCGCGGTGAGGGCATCGAGTCGCTCGAGAAGCTCGGCGGCGGCTGCACGCCCATGCGGTGGCAGACGTCCATGTGCGTCATGTCCTGCGTCAGGTTCTGTACTTCTTCTTCGCGGATCCGGTCGACGCCAAAGCCAATCGCATTACCGTCGCCATCATACTCGTCGTCGTTGCGTCGCTGACGCTTCTTGAGCGGCGAAGGCGTCGTCGGGTGCGACAGATGCATCACAGGCTGGTCGAGCGGCGTGAGGAAGTCCATCTCGTCCTGGCTGTACATGCGGCTGAAATGCGGCGCTGACAGGTTCTCGAGAAAAAATCCCTGCTGCGAGCTCACGACAGATCGCCCGCCGAACGCTCCGCCACTACCGAGCCCACCGCCCGGTATTTCATTCGGCTCTCCGTCAGGCTCACTGCGCTGGCTGGAAAAGTCGATCTTCTTGGGCTTTGGCTGGTGATTATTATCGAATGCGACCTCGCTGGTCTGCGACGCTGAGTTCGCCTCGCTGCTCTCGTCGTCCATGCCACCCGAGCTGGACGAGTCGTAGTCAATGCGCTTCGTCACGGGCTCGACGTCCGCGCTCGCGATCCGACTCGCAGCCGCTGGCTCGCGCTTCTTGCGTGCCGTCTCGCGCACAATGTCCCTGTGGGAAGGTTGAAAAAAGGTGCACACGAGGTTGAGTATGAGCTTTTTGATTCAACTGGCACATGCGCAACGAGTGTAGTACACCTAGACAAAGACGTACTGAGCAAAGAAGTCGTGGATGGATCGCTGCTTCTTCGTGGTTGCTGGGGGTGCTGGCACCGCATGTGCAGATGCCACAATTGGCGCCTTTTCCTGGCTCGCCGCGGCGGCTTGGCGCGCTTTGTTGCGCATGGCACTGAGTAGCATGGGGTCAGTCTATCTGATGATGCTGTCTTGTCTGTTGCTTCTGGCTTGTGGTGTAGTGGGGTACGGGCGCCTGCAAAGAGAGTGAGAAGGGCGCTTAGCGGGTGTGCTTGAACACTCGTGTTGCTGCTGCTGCTGCTGCTGCTGCTGCTCTGGATCGCCTGGCGTTATGCACTCGGCACAGGGCGCTCTGCCTGTTTGCTGTTGCGCTTTTGGTCTCTTCTCGTTCTTCAGCATTCCCATCATCGTCAAACTCTCGAGTCCGTTCGCGCCTTTTTCTTCAGCTTCGAGCACAACCCTCGTCAAAATGATCCAATACGATAAATCATTTATTAAGGGATACTCTAAATTAAAGGTTTATTCGATTCATTGTCGTAATTGGTGATATCTGTTTAACAAGGGTATTCTATTACAGACTAACTCAGGTTTTCCCGCCAAAAATCGCATCCTCTGGGTAACCCAAAGTAACCACATGTGTAACCGTGACGACACAATGCGAGACTTACTTGGCATGAAATGAAATGGGTGCACTCTCCATCCTCAATATCATTGTTGAGACTGCTTGGACTTGCGGAAAGGCAGCGCGGTCGTGAGCTTCGCGAGCACTGCGGCGGCTGCGGGCGGTCGCTGGAACGCTGCGCCGAGGATGCTGCGGCGCCCCCAGGCCTCCTGGTCGGCGAGCAGCTTCGCGAGCGCCGCCTCGCGCTCCCTCTCCAGCCCTTCTAGGCGTGAGGCCTCGTGCTGCTGCTGCAACTTCTCCTGCTCTTCAGCTTCCAACTGGTCCTCGTTGATCACCATGGCGATCAGATCCTACGACAGAGAGATGGTGTTGCATTAGTGGGGAGGAGTCTCAATGAGCATCAGCAGCTCAGTACGAATGATTGACAACTAGATAGATCATCTCACCCGAAGTCCTTTGCGATCGCCGACTACTCGTGACGGGAGCTCGCCGTCTTCACCCTTGAACTTGCTCAGCAGCGCTGTCTCCGCATACAACTCGCAAATCTCGCACTGCCGAAACACTCGACAGAGGCGACACGTGCCACCAAGTACTTCGTGGGCGTCGCCACGTCCAAATTTGCTGTGTGAGCGCTCAAAAGCTGCAAACTGCCGCAGAATCGTCGCGTTGTCGGCATCCGCCTGGATCGCACGCAGATAGTAGTCCTCCAGCACACTATACGCACACACTGTCAATGTTGAGGGATCAACAGCAATGGAACTCCTCATAGCGTGTTCACGTACCTCTCATGGCTCGTCGGAGACACGACGACCATCGTCGCATCATGGGTGCAGTGCACAGAACCTACGCGACCGACGGTCTTGAACGCCGAGTAGACGCCAAAGACTTCGACCTCGGCCAGGTGCAGGAAGTTGCGGCTTTGCAGCTGAATCCGCACGTACTGGCCGATCGTGTTGGCCGTGGGGGGCATCCACTCGGTCATGCGCTTGTTGTCCTTGAACAGCTCGAACACGCCGGACTGGACTTTCGCCGCGCGGAGTCTACACGAGTGGAGTGAGTTCCAAGTGCTCAAAAACGTCATAGACATACACTGTACAAGCAGAATGATATCTTTAGCGGCTTTCGTACCCTTCCTTGCCTTCGAGGTCCTTGAACGGGAATTCGCTGACGAGGATCCAGAACGGGAACAACCGGACAGTGAACTCGTCTCGCCCTTTCGACGGGTTCAAAAGCTCGTCCGTGCGGTTCCAGACCTACCACCAGGACCAAACAAACTCCACTAAGTTAATCTTAGATACCGTACTCGAACGTAGAAGTACCTTGATGCCACACCCGGATGCGCTCGATGACCGCCGGCTGACCGAGATCCACCTCCCACCACGGCTTATCCTCGAGCTACAACACACAGGAAACCGACGCGAGATATTAAACCAAATACTGTACACCTAGGTACACAGCTTGACATCAGTGACTCACGTGAGTGTGGATGCAGGCAGCCAGTTTGCCGCTGACGTCGCCGTTCACGGCCACCTGCGCGTCCTGCTCGTTGTAGACGCTGATCTGGCGACAGGGCTTCCTGAATGCGAGATTGTACGGCTCCACGTGGAGGCACTTGAGCAACTTTGGCTTAGGCAGGAGCAGCCGCTAGTCCACAGCAACCTCGGTCAGAACCAACAGCCACCATGAAGGATCAATGCTCATACCCAGGCTTACTCACCGTAACTGCATGGCCCGTGCATCCGTTCTGGTTCCTCCCCCACGTGTATAGCTCTCCGTACGCTGAGACCACCGCTGTGTGGTTCGTGCCGCAGGAAACCTGGCGAATGCCTACCCCATCGAGCTCTGGTACGAGTTCCCAGGTATTGACAAACCTCCCGAGTGGGATCACCCCGCCGCAGACAAACACTTGGCCGCCCAGCAATTTCTTGCTGCCGCTCTCAAATTCCGACACGATCTCGGTGCACACAGCCGAGTGGGCTGAGCCGCAGGACACCTGCCACACCTTCACTTTCTTCTTTGCTGAGAGCTCGCGAACTAGAGTGGGGACGACCACGGCGTCAGTGACATTGGGGCCGAGCCCCAGGCGACCGCCGTTTGCACAGCCCCACATGAAGAGCTCCCCGGCTGTGGACACTGCACCCGTGTGCGCGGCGCCACAGGAAACAGATCGGATCTGGCACTTGCCTGGGAACTTGACGAGCAGCGGGATGGAGGAGAGTTGCTCGTACTTGTCCTCGACGATGCCGATGCCCAGTTTCCCAGAGATTGTCGAACCCCAGGCGTAGAGAAGGCCATCGGAGCTGGTCGCGGTGCTGTGCGAGTGCGCACAGGAGACAAAATGGATGTTGGCGTCCTAGAAGAATGTAGATGGAAAGGAATGTTACTGGGAAAATTGGTTCTACCAGATAACAATACTGAAAGAGTAGAGTAATACCTGAAAGGCTTGTACGTATTGCGGGTGGTCGCTGTCGTAGCAGAGCGCGCCAGCTTCGTTCTGCTGAAGCGCGAGACGGCCAGTAGCGCCATTCCCCCACGTGTACATGGAACTATGAGAGTGACAGTTGTGAGCGCACATAAACAACACTCGTTGAATTTGTAAGGGTTTGTCGAAATGACTGGTAACGTTACCCATCGTGCAGCAGCAGCGCGACGTGTGAGCCTCCAGCGGATATGCCCGCCACAGCCTACAGACTTCTCAACAAATTCCACGATGTTGTTAGACCCGAACACTAGCACTCGTCGAACCAATTTGAAGAATCAACAACAAGCAAACGCTCACCGTTCCTCCTCGTGGCGAGTACAGTGGAGGACCCCTACTCAGAGTAGTTTCAACCAGAAGAAACATGTAAGGCTGTTGTACATGCAGTTTATTGTATAGGGAAACGTGGTGGCGCCTGCGTGTATGTGCAGGACGTACCTGGACGTGATGCCGCTCAGCTGGATGCTCAGATTGCCGCCGCGCGTCGTGTACTCGGGCGTAGTGTCCTCCATCTGCACTTTTCGGCGCGCTGCTTGGGTTTCAAATGCATGGCCCTGAATGTAAACGAGCGACAACGTTCAAAATCAAGGCTGGAGCGAGTCTTCAGACGACAGGAGGCAACGTGAATACCGCGCGGTGGATTTTGTCGATGAGCTTCTGCGTTTTTTGCTCCTCGAGTTTGGTTTTCCGCTCTCCTCGGACCGCTCTGAGCTCTTCCCACTGCGATAGGAGCACGATTAATCAAGAGCCAACTTGGTTGATTAAGATAATCCTAAGAACTGCCCACCAAAGCACTTACGTCTTTGAGCAGCTTGTCCTTTTCCTGATTGTCATCATCATCAGCCAGCAAAACAAAGTCAGAGCTTTACACCTAGCATAACAATTCAGGTTTTCCATACGATGTGCCAAGGTTACCGGTTGCAGCAGCTTGCTGTGCTTGTCGAGGCTGTACGTCTGCAGTAACAACGCGATTCAGACAAAGAGAAACAACGAGCCCTAGCCATCCAACTCAATAGCATTGACGCCTACAAGCCAACCTGCCTTGATGCGTTCTTCCGAGGCTTTGAATGCTTGGTGACCCTCGCCCCCCCCTCAACTCACTTTCCAGCTCAAAGCACTCGCCCAGCATCAAAATGAGGTCCATCTTCGTGATCAACTCGAGCTCCAGACCTCGAAGCCGCGCCGACTGAAGCATCACCTCGAAGTCGAGTTTCGGCACCAGCACTTGCTCCATGAACAGAAATCGAGTGGCGTTGCTCGGCGGCAGCTCCCAGATATTGTAGTACATCATGACATACTTGAATCTACGCGAACAACGAACAGTGAGTAGCACACTCGGCATGCCTTAATGGGTCCTTGCTGGGATGTTACAGCAACGCGTACCTCTCGTAGCGCTCGTTCTCTTCTTGTTCGCGCAGCTGTGCTTCAATCAGCTCTTCCTCGCGGGCCTCGACTTCCGGGTCTTTCATCCCTCGAAGCTATGTTTACAACAAACACATTTCAACATTGCTGAAGCCTCAAAGAACCAATTTCGATACAATTTGGCTCGAACCTGGTTGGGAGTCGCCATTTTCTGCATCGCCGAGCGCGCTGTGACCTTGGATCTCACAATCTCACTCAGTACTTCTCCATCAAGTGAGCCTGTCACTTTTGATGGTTCATCCTCCCCTGAGTCGCTTACACCAACATCATCAATCGCCGATTTCTTCACGATTGAGTCCCAGGACATGCTGTTGTCCTTGCCGCCCCACGTGAGAATGGCCCCAGAGCTCGTGACCACAAGCGCGATGTTCTCGGAGATCGTCGCATGCACGACACCTCGTCCCCATAAAAGCCCCGTGTTGATCATCAACTTTATCAGTCGGAACCGCAAGCTGCGCGCAAACTCTCGGTCTTCGAAGAACAGCTTTGCGAGCTCCTCGTTCTTCGTAGCGTCCTCATTATCCTCCTCAATGTCGTCCTGGTGGGCACTCTCGAGCTGCTCGACCTCCGGCTCTTCTGCCCTGTCCTCGGCATTGTCTCCATTGGGCCCCACCTTGTCGCCTGACGTTGGGCCGCCGTCGCCTTCATCTCTGTTGCTGCCGAGCTTCATCTTGAGCGTCTGTAGGGTCTGTTTGTTGAGCTTCGGCGGACTCTGGAACCTCCAGCGCTTGTTCTCGAGTCTCCGGCGCACGAATTTAGACAAATCGCGCTCTCTCGGCTTGTTTTCCTCCAGTTTCCGCAGCTTTTTCTTCTTCTGCACCAGGTTCTCGTCAATGCCGCCCGTTGGTTTTGATTTCATTTGTTTGGCTTCCTTCTGGTTCTCAAGATTCTCGTCGGCAGTAGCCGCGGCCTTCACAACCCCACAGCTCCCTTGTAGTGCTTGAGGCTTTGGGTTCACGCGGAAGGACCAAATCTCGCTCACCTCTTTGAAACCTGGGAAGAGCTCTTCGTCGCGTACCGCGGGCTCACCCGCAAACTGGTTGTACTTGCCGCTGCCAAAGACGTACACTTGGCCCGAGGCATCCAGCGCCGCCGCGAGCTCATCCTGCACGCGCACCGTCGCTTTCTTTCCCAAGAGCTCCCGCCGCTGCTTCTCGCGCTGCTTATGAAGAAACTTCTGAGCTTCCGCAAACACAAGCACTTCGCGGGCTTCCTCTTCGTCGAGCACCTTCTCGAGCATCTGCTGGAGCTTCCAGGGCGTGGCGTACTTGGGGACCTCGATGCCGCGCTTTGTGAGCTCCTCGCGCACGTTCGCGAGTCGGATCCACATGGCGCGGAACTCTTTGTAGTCGATGAAGCCGCTCTTGTCCTTGTCGTACTTCTTGAAGATCGCCTCCTGTTTGCCGTCGCTCACGTCCATGTCAAAGTACTCGAGCACGTCGGCGAACTCGAGCTCATCGATCTGGCCCGTGCCGTCCGTGTCAAAGAGCTCAAACGCATCCTGCGGCGAGAGCAGGCTCGAGGGCGAGAAGCCGAGCGTGTTGCCCGAGACCGGGTCTACGGCGAACATGGCCATCTTGAACTCGTTCAGGTCGGTCTCGCCGCCGCCGTCCGAGTCGCACTTGCGGAAGATGCTCATCGCCTTGGCCTCCGACACGTTGATGCCCAGATCGAGGAGCTGCTCGCGCGCACAAGAGAGATCGAAAGCAAACAAGGTTAGCCAGGGACGAGCTTAGTCACCATTGACCATAGGAATTTTGGCCTCACCATTGCGAGGAACTCTTGTACCGAGATGTTGCCGGAGCTGTCCGTGTCATATTTCCTAAAGAGCTCTTCGGGGGATAGCTAGAGTAGAGCATCAACGACATTCCATAAGCCTAGGGCCAACAGTAGAGTCGCACCGAGATGGACATCAAAGTGTCCACGTTCTGTAGCGTACCTTGGAGAGCAAGGTGGACACTTTCTTGCTTTCGGCCGCGAGCGCCTGCTGCTCGTCGAGCGGCTCATCTGCGTGGCCGTTCGCATACCGATCGATCGTGGCGTCGTCGTCGCTGTCGTCGCTGTCGGCCCCAAAGAGGTCGAGCGAGTCCTCGTTCTTCTTGGACTTGGGCGTCTTGGTCTCCTCTGGCTGGTACTTGCCTGCTGCTGCTGCTGAGCTGCCAGTACCCGGGCCATCGGCACCGGAGGGGAGATCGGGCCCACCCTCGGCGATCTTGCTTGAAAACGGTCGGCGTGAGCGTCCAAAGAGCCCCATTTCATTTCACTACGTTTCTGCCATGCTAGAGATTGATTCAAAGCGACGCCAGACAGATAATAAATAGATACAAGAAGGAGGGACGTGTGGGGTGAAAGGTGTGTTGATTATGTTTCTTTATGGCATTTTCTTGCTTTTGGGTTTCTTCTGTGAATGGGTTGTGTGCATGGGGAGCTTGCTCTCTGTCGATCCAAAACTCTCTCTGATAATCCAAAAAGGTGTCTTGTTTGTTTGCTTTCTTGGTTTTCTTGGCGCAAGTGGCAACTCTCGCTAGACACTTGCCTCACGAATAGATGGTTCATGGGGATGTTGTTGACCGGCAACTCTGGTTGGAAAGAAGACTTTGCTCGATCGTTGTCTCATTGCTGACAAAACTCAAAGTGCTGGTCCCAGGCGGTCGAGTACCGAGCGCTTCTTGGTCTGGTTCTCGCCGAATGACTTGGACGCGCGCGAGTCGTCGCCTCGTTTCCGGGACGATCCAGATTTCTTGCGCTCGCCCACGTCGTCCTCGTACTCGATCCGGCGCTTGTCGCTCTGGTTGCGCGAGTTGCCGCCTCCGCCGCCACGGCTTCCACTTTGGCTGGCGGAGGACCCAGCCCCCGCGGCGGATGACGAGCCCTTGTTGCCCTTTGACGAGGACGATGTGGTCACCACGCGACCACTGCCATTGCTCTTCTCGCCTCCGCGCTGCTTCCCCTCACGCCCCTGATCTCTCTCGACGCTGCGTCTCTTCCTCTTGTCTCCGCGCGCATCACCTGATTTGTCATCGTCATCACGGCTGCGCTTGGAAGACTCTCGGTCGCGTCCGCCTCTGTCACGCGTGCGGTCGCGGTCGCGGTCGCGGTCGCGGTCGCGGTCGTCGTCACGGTCGCGTCCTCCTCGCTCGCGCTCCTTGTCTCTAGGTCGATCTCCACGATCCTTCTCACGCTCGTGCTCTTTCGTCGACGAACTTCTTTCACCAGATGATCGCTTCGCTCCGGAGGTGGACGATGACGACTCGCCCTTTCGGCGAGTCTCAGTTGAGGAGCGGCGTCTTGAAGCCGAGCGAGAGCGACTGCGAGTCGATCGCGAGGATGGTCGTTCGCGTTCTGAGCTCCGGTTGCGTCGTCCCGATGGAGACGGGCTTCTCTTGCGCGAGCTGCCACTACCGCTAGCATCGTTTTTCCAGCTAGAAAGCGCTTTCTGGGCGTACGAGCTATCACCTGAACGGGCACTGCGGGAGGTATCTCCTCCGTCCTTGCGACGCGTCTCCGACTCTTCAGTTGCAGCAGACTTTGTAGGACTGCTTGAAGCGGTACGCTGGTGTTGTTCAGTCTCACTCTCGCTCTGCTCGTCGTGCTCTTCCAAAAAGTCAAGATCGATCGCAGGAGCGGCAACCTGGTCCACCTTCACGTCTTCAACCGTCGACTTTGGCTCATCGGATTTCTTCTCGCGATCGTTCTGCTGAGTGGACGACGACGGTCGAGAGCTGCTGCCTCGGTTATCGCGCTCCACCTTCTGGGGAGACGACGCTCGAGAGCCGCTCTTTCGCTCCTTTCGGTGATCGCGGCTCTCGCTGCGAGAGCGTCTCGATCGTGAGCTGTCGCGCGCTTGGTCGCGCACTGGTTTCCGGCTACGCGAGTAGCTGCGACTGCGGCTTCGTCCGTGCTGCGACTTTCTCGCTCGACTGCTACCACCTCCACGGCTGCGGCTTCTGCTTCTATCATTTCTGCGCTCTCGGTCCCTGTGGCTTGACGACCTGTCGTCAGCAGCCCCCTTGTTCTCGCCGTCTTTGCCTCCGCCGGCGCGGTCATCGCCACGATGTCCATCTTTTCCTAGGTCTTTCGAATCAGCACGGCGACGGCGTTGGTCGTCATCTCTTCCTCGAGGTGGGAATCCGCGATCTCCTTCAAACCACATCCCACCGCCTCGGCCACCACCTCGGCCGCCTCCGCCTCCAAACGGAGGTATTGGGCCGTCGAACCATGGAGGCGGAGGACCAAAGTAGTCTGGGTGTCCAGGGGGTGGTCCAAAGTAGTCCGGGTGACCAGGAGGAGGACCGAAGTATCCCGGTGGTGGCATCCCTCCACCACGTCCACGTCCGCCCTTCATACCTCGCGGACCTCCAGGTCCCGGGAATCCCGGACCATCAAACCAAGGCTGCGGAGGACCGTCAAACCACGGCCCTGGAGCACGTGGTGGACCATCAAACCAAGGATCTGGAGGCGGAAATCCCATTCCAGGACCTCCAGGACCTCCAGGACCTCGCGGAGGTCCCATCCACGGCATCGGGTGTCCAGGAGGTCCTTGCATGTGCGGTGGATGTTGCTGGAGCTGCTGCTGCTGCATGTGCTGCTGGTGGAGTCGGTCAGCTTCACTGTCTTTGCCTCCTACCGAATCTGATAACCCAGTCGTCGTCGACTGAGCGTCGCCGCCATTCATCGATACGTCGCTGGATTTCCTCGATGGAGCTGGCTCCTCATTTTTCAATCCACCTTCTTCTTTCGGCAATGGCGGGAGCGGAGGTCCACCCGGTGAAGCTGCAGGCGCCTGTGGTGGTGAGGCTTGAGCTGCGCTAGTCTGGTGTGACGCTTCGTCATTCTCGTCACCCGAACCAAAGATGTCACCTCCGAACTCGTCTTCTTCTTCCTCTTCGTCCTTTTTCCCCTTCTTGATCTCCAACGTCGCGTCGGCGCTCTCGCCCGAACGCCGCCCCGCGGTGCTCACCGCCATCTCCGCTTTCTGCTTGGCGAGCGCTTTCTCTTCGGCTTCTTTCACGAGTTGCTCGCGCTCTTGCTGCTCCGTGCGCGCGCGTCGCAAGAATTCGTCCACCGATGTTCGCAAAACCTTGTTGGGGAGAAGCTACAAGAACGAATAGATAGATAAATTAGTCAGTGACCATTGTCAAGATTAGAGCAGCAAAATTCAGCAAGACTTGACTTCTTGTACCTTCTCCGGCGACATGTTGGTCGTGTTGCAGAGCGGACATGTCAACTTCTTCTCAATCAAAGCCCCTCGAAGACACTCATCGCATGCCGACTATGATAGGAAGACAAGAGGAAAATGGTTACGACAGAGTTAGAAATTGGTTAGACTCGGCAAAATCCAGATAGAGAAGCAAACAAAGCAGAACTGGTTCGTACCTCTTGGCAGCAGGGGATCAGCACCGCGTCGTTCATCAGGCGCTTGCAGAGGGGACACGCTAAGTGATCAGGAGGGTTTGCAATGAATTGATCAAGGGTTGCCGAGCCGCCCGACTTGGCCATTAATTTAGAGAAATTTTTATTCTGTGGTTCTATCACAGCTAATCCTCCCCACGGAGCATTCACTACCGTTTTACCCGCTCCTACCGGAATTTCGCTCGGGTCATTCACGGCTTTCATGAAAGATTTCGGGATACCCGTTTTCTTTTTCACGCGGTGTTGGTCGTACTCCGGGTCGCCATTCGTGGGGCAATTTTGAATGTAATGGCCCGGCGTCCCGCAACGGTAGCATACATAGTTCGGGGGAGGGTTGCCCATTACCTGATTCGGGTTGTTGTGCATGCCGGGCGGCCCGCCCATCGGTCCCCCGCGACCGCGGCCGCCAAAGTCCCCACCTTGACCACGACCGCCCATCGGGCCACGACCGCCGCCGTTGAACCCGCCGCGTCCTCCTCCACCAGGCCCGCCACGTCCACCAGAGTAGTAGTTCATCACTTTGTCGGCGTTGCTGCCGCCCGAAGCGGTCCACGTTTTGTTGCCCAAACGCGCGCCGCGCATGTCCTCCGCCTGCTCGTGAATGGATTGCAACGCCGCGAGCTCGTCCTCCATCGTTTGGGCTCCTGCAGGTTCGCCGCTCTAAAAAAAAGAATGAAGAAAAACACATAGAAAACAACACATCACACGCACCTCTTAGGATACAGTTCCAATACATCATGCAAGCATACACACATACACACAATAGATTCATGCAGCACGTACCATCGTCGTGTTCAAGGAGGCGTTCGCCATCGCCGCATTCAGCGGCGCTGACGGGACGGGCATCGGCACGCCCATCGGCAGGATCACCGGT
Organism: Globisporangium paroecandrum; assembly: GCA_023333955.1. Lineage (NCBI taxonomy): Eukaryota > Oomycota > Peronosporomycetes > Pythiales > Pythiaceae > Globisporangium > Globisporangium paroecandrum. Next base: position 1,495 of record JAASFU010000417.1, on the reverse strand, counting down.
GAGTGCTGCGCCACAGGAACAGGCGCCGCGGCCGCAGCAGCCGCCGCCGCTTCCGCTTTCATACGCGCCAGCAAGCCACTGCCCGGCTGCTGGCTGGGGATGCGCTTGACCGTGACGCTCGTGTTGCGCGGCAGCTGCATGTTCTCGTCGTCGTACACTTTGCCATTCTGCGCGTCCGTGATCACGAGGTCAAAGTCGAGTCCTTTGTTGAGTTTTTTCTTCTCGATGATCGCCTTCTTCAGGTCGAGCACGCGGATGACCGTGCCGGCGAACGTGACCGTGTCGAACTCCTTGGCCGATTTGAACTTGAAATGGATCGACATGCTGGCTGCGGCGTTCAGGTGAGTGGTTTCCCTGTCGTCTCAGTTGTGCTTCTCACGCAAACAGCGAATGGCGCGCCGGTCGCGCGTGTGGGAGGGAGGATGGGTGGGGGTCGTATGCTGTGCGAAGAGATCCGCTCACACACGTCCGCACAGAGACAGAGACGCGCGTCCAGAGGCTTCGCTTCTTCTGCTTGCTGCTCGCTCGTTGGCGCGGTCGTCGTCCGTCGCCTTGAGCCGCCGCTTCGCTTCTGAGGAAATGGCGGAAAAGGAAATGGTGCGCGGGGAGCGTTTTTTATTTGTGTATTTTGCAGAGCTCGTTGGGTTTTGAGGATACATTTTGTCCAATGCATGACGTTTTGCAAGGATTTTGAAAGATATGATTGGCTGATTTTGATAGCTAAATGTTAGTTTTTCGAGAGACGAGCGGAATTTTCTTTGAAATTTTAGCTTGCTTGCGAAATATAAAAAGATAGCTTTCATAAATGACAGGGTTGTAATCGAGTGGGCAACGGTACTTCGTCGAGAAAAAGTGGTTGGTGGACTTGACTGTGAGCAACCAAAACGTACTTTATCGAGATGGTAGAGTATCGTCGAGGTTTGCCAACTTTCTTTGATTGTCGTTCAACTGACTCGGAAGTTTCTCTCACAACGTGATGATGGACAAAAGATCCCATTTTGAGCCATTTTTGAGACCCCAAAGTGTATCCATTAGACAGCACTGTCACCATGGAAGGAGGAATCAACTTTTTGCGGCCAACGAAGTGAACTTGGAGGGCACCTTTGAAATGCTCAGTGCGCAATCTTTGGGGTTTTACGAACGGAGGTAGAGAACTGAAATTGAAGTGTCAAGATCACATCACATTTCACTGCCACTACACACTTCACCTGCCAGCCAACAGAAGGAGACGCTGCGCCACTTCTTCCAAACCATCAAACGCTGCTAGAGCCGTTGTTTCCAGCAGCGATTCGAGGGAGTGTTGCAGCATACATAGCCAGCCTACCATGCACTCACATACAGCGCCGCTCATACAGTTAGGACACCCTCATTTTTGACCACTGCTCGCTCGATTCCTCTGTAGCCTGCGTGTATTATTGGCTGAAACTGTGCTATTTTGAACCAATTGAAAAGGCAATTCTACTCGTTTTGTTTCATTTCGATTGGACAAAAACTG
>JAASFU010000416.1:0-23909 GCA_023333955.1 Globisporangium paroecandrum | reverse complement strand
TCGGGCCAGTTCTGTGAGAAGGGCACCAACTTCTGCCGCCCGGCCAAGTACCAGAACGAGTGCTTCAACTACGCGATCGGCTTCTTCGTCGAAGGCTGCGACGCCGGCTTCGAGTGCCGCAACAGCAAGTGCGAGTACAAGCACCGCAGTCACAAGATCAAGGTCAACAACAACAACATCACGTACGGTCGATGCTTGAATCCGGCCACGGGCAAGTACATCGACAAGTGCGACCCTGGCTTCGTCTGCCGCAACGGCAAGTGCGACTACGCATAAGCCACAGCATAGCATAGCAAAGCCCTGGTTGACGACCGCTCGGTTTGCTTTGCATGTGTATGTGTGTGTGTGGACGTCTGGGAATACTAGAGAATACTAAAGCAGAGACAGAGAAAGAGAGAAGCTCGCTCCTTTCGAATGATGTGCCGTTCATTTGAAGAGTTACTGCTGTAGGTAGTATTCGTTACTCTAGCGATTAAAATTGAAAATACGTCCACAAAAATTGCAGCAGCGCGTGCTCTTTCATTGATCAGTGATCAGAAGTCGTAGTGCTGAGCACTGAAGGTGTTTCAGATATTGGGAAATGCCGATTTATGATGTGACCAAGCATTCCTTAGCAACGACATCAAGCAACCTCATTTATATCTGAATCAGACACGCAAGTTCAACCCAGAGGGGGGCGTGTCTAAGTAATGGAGACGATGCTGCCGGAATTATTTGAGCTATGCTGCGATTTTTCGTAGATCACGCCCTCCTCGATCTTCAGGCCAAACTGCACGCACGTTCTCATTCCCAACCGATCACAAGTGATTTTTGGCAATCTGACCTCCAGTTCCCAACACAGCGACCTGGGGGTTCATTTGGATGTAGTTCGAGGAGCATGCAGAGTGACCACATGCTTGTGTTTGACCGAAGTTTGCAAATTTTACGCACCACCGCAGACAAAGCCGCAACATAGTTGCTGCACTGCGCAGTTAAGCTTACAGCGTTCGACTCAATCACTGTAAGCTTTGAGGCGATGGAGGTGTGCAGTTGTGAGGTTACATCGTCTGAGGTAGTGAGGAAGCAGGATGCAGACCGCAGGACTAGGAGTGCTGTTCTCGAGTTTGAGAGTGAATGTCATACTGTGGCCTCACGTATCAAGAAAACCGAGCCAAAAATTGGTGTCACTCTTCAAAGTAAAATTTGGCATTATTGACATGTTGAAAGCAGGTATTGTCGACGCAGTGCACCTGTCCAAAATTGTCTGGAGAGGTGCTGTCTTATGAAAGAAGTCAAGGCAAACAACTTGGATCAACTTGAAGAGGCTCAGCGTGTGCTCTGCATCTGCATGTGCATCGATTGAGACGCATCAGCAGCCCTCCGAGCAAGCATCCATTCGTTCACCGCTACTGCAGCTATCAAGTCACCATGGCGTGTGGCTTCTCTCCGAATCTGGCGCTGATGCTGGAGCAGCTGGCGCAGGAGAAGGAGAAGAAAGCGCTAGAAGCCGAGCAGCTCCTGGCGACCACGACGCAGCAAGTGGCGCGCACCAAGCACAAGATCGCGCAGGCCGAGGCCGAGGCTGACGCGCAGCAGCAAACAGGAAGCGCCAACTACGACTGGACAAAGACCTACGAGCGCTGGGACGCGTGGGAGGACCCCGAGGAGCTCGCGCGCAAGGAACAGGAGGCACGGGAGCGCAGCGAGCGCGCGGCGAAAGCGCAGATGGGCTGCAACCACGACCACTCGGCGGTGAGGCAGTCACTCTTCCTAGTGTGAATGCGCTGCGTGTTCTTATCTGGCCTAACGCCACACTGCTACTGTACCCTCCCTCTATATCCCAATGTGTAGGAGCAAAAGCTGATGGACATGACAACTAAGGAGAAGCTGGAGCAGTGTGACGAGTTCCGCAAGCTCGGCAACTTGTTCTTCCAGCACGGACAGTATCAACGCGCAGCATACCATTACCACAAGGCGCTCGTGTACTTTGAGTACATCTTTCCCGAGAGCGATGACGAGAACGCGTGGCACGACGACCTGAAGCTCAAAGTGCTGCTCAACTTTGCTGCGTGTCGCTTGAAGACGAACCATCTCGACGACGTGATCCACCATGCGGACCAAGCGCTGGTCATCGACCCTGTGAGCATCAAGGCACTGTATCGGAGAGCGCAGGCGTACCGCTTGCGAGATGACTTTGAGCTCTCGCTACAGGATATCACCAAAGCCATCGAGCTGTCGTCCGCTTTCGAGACAGCGACCCAGACACAGGCGGTCGACCCGCTGCTCGTGCAGGAGAGGACGCTGCTGCAGGCGAAGATGCTGGCATACAAACTGCGCAGCAAGCAGGTCTCCTCCGCCATGTTCAAGACTGCGAGCAACGCCAACAATACCAGGACTAGTGCCTCAGGCAGCTTCAGAGCTGGACAGGCTGCTGATCTTGCGGAAGCTTCGGTGCTGCATCTGGATCTTACAAAGTCACGCGGCACCGGCGGTACCAGCAACTCCGCTAACTCGCCCGAGATGGCTACATTCGACAGCTGGCAGCCAAGCACGCTTGGTCTCAGCAAGCTCGAGTCGGTTCTAGCAAAGCTCAAGGTGGACCATTCGAGCTGATTGATACTGGAACAGTTGAAAAGGAAAAGAGAAAGAAAGACACAAAATATATTCTATAGCTTTTAAAAAGAGGGTGAATGGCTCACTCACTCACCAAGCACTTGTGCTGATTCAACACGGTGGCGCGATTTAGTCGAACTTGTACGAGTTGGAGGCCATGGAGATCTCGCCGCACATGTACGTGGAGCGCTTGCCCTTGTTCTTGGCCTTGGTGAAGTCCTTGCCGCGCACCTTGATGAGGATGTTGTTGGCCTTGCTGCCTACGCCCGCGCTACCGAACGTGCCTTCGTCTGTGGCATTTTGAAACATAATTGCAGTAAAGTGAGTGAGCATCATCCAGTATCGGAGAGAATGAAAATGACTGAGTAGAAACACGTACAGCTGTTGTCACGGAGACTGTCGTCGACGATCTGCTGTGACCAGTAGTCGCCGTCGACGCGCTGAAATGGCACGCCTGTGGATCCACCAGCGACCTTGGCCTGGAGTGGATACACAATAAATAGACAACCCACCAGTGGGTTAGCACTAGCGCTTTGAATCAGTCCACGTAGTACAGATAAATGAGAACGTACCGGCTTGTCCACCTTCTTTGGCTGCCATTCGAGAGCGGCCTTGGCGGCGGCGTTGCGGCGCTCTTCCTCCTTGGCAAGCGCGTCTTCGTCGTCCGAGGACTCAGAGTCTGACTCAGACGAAGAAGAGGAGTCCGACGACGAGGAAGAAGAGGAGGAATCAGAAGACGAGTCGGAAGACGAAGAAGAGTCCGAGCTGCTCGAGTCGCTCTTGGCCTTCTTCGCGGCCTTGGTCTTGGCAGTAGGGGCTTCTTCAGCCTTTCGCTTCTTCGATGGAGTAGCAGCTGGGGAAGCAGCGACCTTCGTAGCAGCAACAACAGCAGGCTTGGTCTTCTTCTTGTCATCTTCTTCTTCATCAGACGAAGAGTCGGACGAGGAGGAAGAGGAGGAGGACTCTTCCTTCTTCTTGGCAGCAGCAGGCTTGCCATTCGCAACTGGAGCTGGCGCCGCCTTCTTCGCAGCAGCTGGCGCCGCCTTCTTCGCAGCAGCTGGCGCCTTCTTCGTCTTCTCCTCTTCTTCGCTCTCATCGTCGGATTCTGAACCGGAGCTGGACGACGACGACGAAGAGGAAGCAGCAGCCTTCTTGGCGGCTTCAACCTTCTTTGGCGATGGCTTGGCGGCTTCAACCTTCTTCGCAGCAACAGGCTTCTTCTTCTCTTCTTCCTCATCCGAAGAGGAGTCCGACGACGAAGAGGAAGACGACGAGGATTCGCCCTTCTTCGCAGCAGCAGCAACAGGCTTGCCATTCGCTTGTTTCGCGGCAGGACCAGCGACGACAGGCTTCTTGGTGTCCTTCTTCTCGTCCTCCGAGGAAGAAGAGTTCGAGCTCGAGCTGCTCGACGAGGACTCCTTCTTCGCTGGTGCAGGCGCCGAAGCCGCCTTCTTCGCTGGCGCTGGCTTCTTTGTTTTTTCTTCAGATGACGACGACGATGATGACGAAGAAGATGATGACGAAGAGCTCTTCTTGGTCTTGGACGCGTCCACGACAGCCGAGGCAGGGATCTCCTCCTTCTTCACCGGCTTGCCAGCCAAGTACTGCTTGTAGATCGACAGCAGGTCGTCCTCAGGCTTGAAGTTCTTCACATTCTGCTCAGCATTACAACAGGCATACACAGCATCAGTTAGCCATACCGCTACGTATAGCACGTGATGGCTCCATAACGAACCAACGGCTTAAATCGTTAAACGCAGCACAACACACACACAAACAAGCACGCACCAGCTTGGCTTCCTTCTGCAGCGCCGCGGCCGACGCCTTCATGCCGGAGCTCGCGAGCAGCGCATGGATCAGAGGGTACACGTCGCTGGCGACGACGTTCGCTTTCTTCACAGCCATCGTTCTCTGTGTTTCTGTGTATTTGGGGAGTGTCTGCGTTGGCGTCGATGGTGCTGGTGCTGGTGCTGGTGCTGGTGCTGCTGCTCAAATGGTGATCTGTCAATCGAATCAATCGCAACGCGCCGTTTTGAGCTCCTCCATTCGATGGTCCCGCATTAAGTGCTAGAGGTTTTATCCTCAGATTTGGGATGATCTATTTTCAGAGGGTATTATCACATACGACTCCTTAATTATAGTTTTCATGTGACTTTACCTCTAACAATTGAATTCCACTTCAAAGCTGTTACCGAAATAAATACCATGATGGAATCTCGCTGCATCATTTTTGTTTCAATTCTAAAATTTCACACGCAATAGTTTGGTTTGCGCACTTTTCCTTCTATCATGCCAATTCAAAAAGCAGTGCAGAATCCAAACACAAGAGAAAGCAGAAGAGAGCGTGACGTGAAGAAGATGGAGGAGTTCTTCCAGTTCGTCGGCCGCGCGTCGTCTGCTGCTGCTGCCTCTGCGCCAAATTCGCTGCTGGCGCGCGAGAAGCTCTTCCTCTACGCGTCGCCGCGCGAAAACCTTATCGACCGGTGCGTCTTAGCTGCGTTGCAATTACGTCTCTCTATGTGTTTGTTTGTTTATGTTGACCAATGGCGGCATCCAGGAAAGGACACGACGAGACAGACCGCGCTTGTGTATGAACGAATGGCACCACGCCCAGTGTGACTGTCTGTGCGTGTAAGACTCTTGCTTTGCGGTGATTGTACTGACTAAATAGTGCATCTGTGATGTGCGCGGTTGATGGCATGTCCAGATGCGGTGAAGTTCAGGTGGGGGCGTATTTTGCCTGCTCGGGTATCAGTTATTATGAAGACCAGTGCTGGATGAAGATCCGCCGCGGCGTGTTCTCGAATGCGAAGCTGAATGGCTACATCCGCGTGGAGTTTGACTTCTCTGGGTCGACCGTGGCGAACAGCGACGACGGCGAGCTGCCATCGCACCAGCAAACGAGTGTCGCGAGCGCGCGTCCAGTGCAGTTCAAGTACCTGAAGAGACTGCCGAGTATGTGCGGTTTGCGTGCACGTTCCCGTGTGTTGCTGTGCGTATTGTGTTCAAAGTGCTGACTGCTGATTACGTGTGCACGTGCAGATTTTCCTTCGTTTTTGTGTGCCCGAGAACGGCTGCTGGTGTCACGCATCCCGGTGTTTAACGCGCGTGAATCTCGAAAGAGCTTTTCGTCGGACGATGACTTGCAGTCGAAGAAGAAACAGCAGCAGTCGCACGCCCATCAGCAGCGCTTTCTACCTCCAGTGAGCGTCTTCCAGGCGACCGAGTGCCAGTTCAATCAGGATTTCACGCAGATGGCGTTGAAGATCACGTCGACGTTTGGGATGCTTGGCTGGGTGACCGCTTCTTTCCACGATATGCTTATTCTTGTGGAAGATCCGCGTCAGCAAGGGAACTGGAAGCACCCTGTGTACATGCAGAATGTGGCGGCGAAAACAGGCAAGTTGATGGGAGAGCTGCCTGTGCGAGCGATTCCGAGCCTCCAGGCGCCACGGTTAGGCAACATCGAGTCGTACCGGGTCGTCGAAGCCGTGGAGAGGAAGCTCGTGAAGGACCAAGTGTGGATCAAGATTCAGAATTTCGCTTCTCCAGTGGAACCAGCAGCAGCCGCTGCAGCTGTTTCTGATGCTGCTGGTAGCGATAGCAACCAGGAGACTGAGGGTGACAACGACAACAATTCTGATAATCAAGCCGATACGAAACCCACTTTGAAGGAGGCGTGGATCATCGAGCGCAACGTAAACTCTGGTGAGCGCGTGACCATCCCGTGGGGCTCGGATTCCGTCAAGATCGAGCCAAACAGCGACCACGACGAGCGCTTTTACCGCAATGTTTACAGCAGACGGCCGCTTCCACTGCGCAAGAGCCCCGAGCTGGCGGCAGAGATTGTCGGTCAAGTGGACCCAGGTGCCGTCTTCTCATCGTCCGTGCGAATCTTGAATGCGCAGGGACGGATGTGGATCCGTGTGCCACTTTCGAGCGACGAGAACCCGCAGGATGCGAAGAATTTCGGGTACGCGATCCAGTCGAATGCAAAGACGAACCGCTGCATGCTGCAAGAGATCGCGCCGCCTGGAAAGATGACGCCGGTGCAGTACTTCCAAGTGGCCATCAGCAATGCGCAAAGCAGTCCGGAATCGAGTGGAGCTGGGAACAGAGCAGTGGTAGCACGCGCCGAGCCGTCTGGTACTTCAAAGGAACTGTTTGTAGTGAAGAATGGTACCATCTTGAACGTGCTCGGTTCGCTCTACGTGCGGGAGGAGCGCCGAATGTGGCTGCAAGTACTCGCGACTGACATCGACCCCTCCATGCGCGTGAAGCAGGAGAATGTCGTGCTTTCCGAAGAGGAGGAGTATCAGAACGTGGTGTATCTCCCGTTTTGTGACCCGTCGAACCCTGTTGACCCTGTGCTCCGACCAGTCTATCGCCAGCTGGCGAAAATACCGAATCCGAATGTGACCCACAGCGACGAAAAGAAAAGTGCCGCCCGTGTGGTCTTCAGCGGACGCGCGTCGAAACTATTTGGGTCGCAACTGATGCAGCCATCAACAATCGAATTGCCGTCGTCGACGAGCAAGAAAGTGAGCTTGTCGGCAACTCGTGGTCCTGCCGCCGCTGCAGCGGGTGAGACCCAGGATCCAGCGCAGGCATTGAAGGATGAGATCAACAGCTGGCAGCTCGAGAGCGAGCACTTGAACGCGATCACCACGTACGTGTACAGCGGATTTGGATATCTTACCGAGTGCTTCAAGCGCCCGTTCAGCTCTTGTCTGGCGAAGAAAGAAGCCATGCAGAAGTACGAGCAGCTCTACCAGCAGGACGAGGAAGAGGATGATTTGGAGTACGGCAAACTCTCTCCAGATGTACGTGTGTAGCAAGCGAACGAACGATGGGATGAAACCAGTGATCACGAGTGGAGTGACGGCAACGAAGCGAGTAAGTCCAAACCTTTGTTTTCTTCTATGCGTATGTATCATATATCGAACGATATCCAATTGTTTTCGACATCTGTGTTGGGTGCGTTTTCGGGCTTGATCACTCACGCTCATTTCCGAGGAGACTGCAGTGACTTTTGGCGCGGATTCCATTTGCCGAGCACCATCAGCCGCTTCTTCACGTCGATCGACAGCTCTGCGGCTTCGGAAAATGAGGGTTACATAAAGAAGGTAAGAGCAGTCAGTCCAAGAGTCGAAACACAGGAACACGACGCGTCCAGCCAGAGCGGTACTTACCATGCAGGATTCCTGGCGAGCGTGCAAGCCATCTTCAAACGCCTCAGCGAAATTACCCGCCTGGTTTTTCTCACGCATGCGTTTCATGACAGGACTCAGCGGCCGAACTCTCGTGCTCACCGCGTCTTGGTCGCCTTCATCGTCGACGTGAGCACCAATTTCTTCATGCATAACCCCAGCTGCAATCATGGGAGGAGGAGGACTCTGTGTACCTCTGTTTGCATCAGCGACGTCTTTCCACGCGAGCGCGTAGTTCTGCCAGTAGAAGAACGAGATGCTGACAAGCCGATTCGAGTGATAACTCTCAGCCTGCGCTCTTCGCTGGCGACTCTGCTGCTTTTTCTCCACCGAACTTCGCCACGCACAAAGCACTTTCTTTTGAAAGTTGCACTTGATATCGGACTGAAGTGCTCGGCTGCGACGCTCTCGATTAGCCCATCGTCGCCACGATCGCCAGATGACCTCGAGTATCCACCTGTCGCTGAGCGAAGTGAGCTTCACCATGCACGACAGCAGCGAGAAGCGCTTCTTCTGCTGCGCCTGCATTGCAGTTCGCCACGAGCTCCAGAACTTGCGCCTCAACTTGGAGTCGCAGTGGCGCTCGGCAATCTCAAACTGCTTCTCACGACTTGATTTGGTGCGCTGAGCGAATTTGTACCAGGCATTGAGCGCTTTGATGCGTGATTGGAGCTCGAATTGGTGATTTGCCTCCTGCTTGCGACGCTTTCGCTCGACCAATTTCAGCCAGTGAGTCCAGGCAACTCGTGCGCGTCGAGTATCCTGCTCTCGAGTCATGTCTGCGCAGAGCTGTCGCCAGTATTGGAACTTGGACGTGACTTGGCGCCAGCTGCAGAGCATCTTCTTGACATGAACTCGCAGCAGAAAGTGCTCGAATCGACACGCGATCGCTTGCTTCACGTTCCAGCGCCAGAGCGTCAGGTGCTTGCGCAACGAGAAAGTGCGATAGAGGCGTCGAAGTTTGGTAGCCGTGCTGTGATTCCGCCAGTGGTGAACGGATTTGCGTAGTTTGTGAGTCAAAAGCGCCTCGGATGCTCGCGCGATCTTCAGCTCAACAATTTTCCGATCTTGAATTCGCTGGTACCAGCGTTTACGGAGACATCTCGCCAAGTAGTGTTGTGTGCACTTGGTGCACACATTCGTCTTTGCGAGTCGATTGGCAGCAAATTGGCGCCATCGCAGCCACATAGAGTCCAGTATCGCCTGTCGATTCCTGGACATCAGTGCCAGCACCTGTGTTTTGCGCGTCCGCTGATCGCATTTCCAGTCGTTCCACGTGTGGAAAGCTCGTATGAGCCATCGCCACTGCATCGCCTTGCACAGTTTCCGTACACGCTTGGATTTCTTGACCAGGGATCGCCAGTGCTTGAGGATCTGCGGGAGCGTCGTGTCGTAGTTGCGGTTCGAGAAGTACTCAAGCATGAGGCGAGCGCGTTTGCGCCACTGCTGATTGGTCTGGAGGCTCTGTAACGCGCGCCGCTTGTAGAATTTAGTCATGTGCTGCTGCTCACGCTGGGATTTCGCTCGAGTATGGCGCACAGAGCGCATGAAGTCGTGGGTCCACACGAGCCAGTACTTCGTCACGATGCGCGCTCGATGGTACATCTCGAGACTCGTCTGCAAGTGGCGCTTCTCCTCGACGTAGAACTTCCAGGCTCGCCAGTGATTCTTGACGCACTTGCGCTCTTTGCGAATCATCTCGGTGTTCACGATCGTCCAGAGCTCGCGGTCGCGGATCCGCTGCTGCTGGAGCTTCTTCACACTCTGCACCACGTGCTTCCAGCCGCGAAACACGTTGGCAATCGAGAGCGCACTGCGCTTTTCCTGGAGTTTGTGGACCACCCAGCAGATGCGTCTGCTACTATCGCTCCAGGACCGCCAGATTATGAAATGCGCGTGTAGTTTGCGCATCCGATAGAACAGGCGCGCGTGGAAGATGTGGCGCCACCGCTGCCAGGACGTCTCGAGGTCCCACTCGATCTCAAAGCGCTGGAAGAATCGCGCTTTCTGTGCCAACGCAATCGCAATCGAGACAAGGCGTGCGTCTTCTTCAGCTTGAAGACGGTCATTTGAAGGTTCTTCAACACCGTCTCGATCTGGCGATGCTTCAAGTTGGCTGAGCGACAGACGAGCACCACCTTCTGACAGTTCTCTTGATAGAAATGACTGTGGTGGGGCCACAGCACTATTCGCCTGAACGAGAGCAAGAGGGACGACAAGCATCCGTTTCAGCCGCTTGCGGCGACTCGCAAACTGTTTCCAGAGCAAGAACCGGAACCTTAGATGGTTGCTATTCGCAGCGCTGCACAAGATCTGTCGAAAGCGTCTCTGGATGCTGCTCCAGCACCTCCAATTCTGGAAACAGTCGCGCACCTGGTCGAGATTCTGCTTTAGCTGGAGTTTGTGCTGGAAATCTCGCGCATTGTGATGCAACACGATGTGCTTCCGCCACGCAACAAAGCAGGCTTCGATGTTGCGCTTGTTACTCGCGCCAAGCATCTGCTCGATCTTGAACAGCACCACAAATTTGCGCCATTGCCGGAGTGACCGCTTGGCGATGTGAGCATCGCAGAATTGGTTTGCGAGTCGAGCTTGTTTGCATTTGCGGGTGTGTTTCACCAGCGCATTCCACACAACGCGTGAGGAAAGCTGCGAGTGCAGCGCAAGCGCCTTCGCGATCTTGAGCTTGAGTTGCTTCCGATCTGCAGCGAACTCCTGCCAGGAAGAGAACGTTTTCCGCTGCACCGAGTGACGCAACACGTTCACGTAGTGCACGAGTTTCTCGCGATGGCTCCTGCATGTCGCAGCCCACAATCGCCACTCACAAAAGCATAACAACTGCAACTTTGTGGCGTGGAAGTCATTTGCACGCTCGACAAGTTTGCGCTTGCGCTTTTGCGCGACCGCGAATACGCGAAAGCTGTGGAGAACCTTGTACTGGCTGGAAAACTGCATTCGAACAAGTACTGCCTTGATTTTGTGCTTGTCGATGCAGTTCTTCGTGATGAACTTGCGCCAGTTGTCAAACGAGCGCTTGGCGACTTGCGTGCTCGCAAAGCCGATCGAGAGCAGCGTCATCGCCTTGCGCATCTTGCTTTCAACGACAAAGCGTTTCCAGAGCTTGAGCATGTGCTTCTGCGTGGACTGCAAATGCGTCGCTTCGATCGCCTGCTGGAATTGCGCGAGCATGAGCTTGTCGTCGCAGAACTCGCGCCACGAAGCCCAGAACCGCTGGATACACTTTCGCTTTCCGGTGCGTCCAACCACAAACAGTTTGCGCCAGAAGCTCCACGTCTGCAGCTTTAGCAGCGCACTCGAGGTCTCGGTCACGACCAGCTGACATCGTCGTAGCTCCTTTTGGTAGCGCGTCACACTATTCCAACTCGCAAAGCAGCGGTATACTGCGCGAAGTCTCCATCGTGCCAGCAGCTGACGACCCACCACCTGGACATGCCTAGTGTGGCTGGTCGTTTGCCTCCAGTCTCTAATCGCACCTCGTAGGGCTCGTGTGATATGATGCGCTTCCGCATGAACCAAGTTTTCGTGCCCTCGTTTGCTCAGGTTGTGATACACCATCAGCGCGTTCCAGGCTTTCTGGAGAAACGTGTTCTTCCACGCCAACGCCGCTTTCGCAATCCGGTCCGCACCGATTTTCCTCCGCTGAACAGCAAATTTCCACGCGCTCCAGGCTTTTGGCAGCAACTTGTTGTGCTCAAAGTGTCACGCTGCCAGCTTCTTCTTGCGCGATGCTACAGCAGACTGGTGCCAGCGCAAGAATTGGATCGCAACTTGCTGGCTGCGCATCATGGCGAAGAACAACTTCGCTTTGCTGACCACTGCGTAGTTGTGTTTCTTGCGCGCCGCAAACCGCTTCAGCGCGAGTATCCCTTTCTGCAGCGCATTGACGTTGCGAAACGCAAGCACAGTATGTTCACAAGTGAGCTTGCTGTGCGTGAACTCATGCCACGCGAGCAGCACAAGTCTTGCGGTCTTCGCGTCGCATTTGCTGGAAAGCGTGCGCGCAATTACCGTCATTTTCTTCTTTTGCGTGGCCCACGCCTGCCAGCCGCGGAAGGACGAGCAGAGCAGTAGCACCTGGAGCCTCTCGGTGTTCGCCTGGAGCTGCTTGCGGTGGAACTGCATGAGGAACGTGAATGTGCGCCAGGTTTGCCAGGTACTTCGAGCGAGTCTCGCCTCGTACATCGCCTGCGCGACCGTGTTCTGAACACGCTTTGTTCTTCTTGTGACAGCGAATCGCTTCCAAACCCCAAAGAGCGCGCGCACGAGCTTGACGCAGCTCAGTGTGTAAGCCTGGAGCACCAGGTTGCGCTGCGTGCGCGTCTGCAAACTCAGGTGTTTCCATGTGCTGAAGTAGAGCTGACACGTGCGCTGCAAGCGCCAATTGCTCGCCTTGAGGCTGGAAATCTTCTTTTGCAGCGCGTTCTTCATGAACTGCCGCCATTTGCGCCAGCAGCTGGTGATCTTGCTCACAGCATAGAGACTCGCGACCAGTTTCTGCTGCTTGTTGCTGGCAGCAACAGCGCGCCAATGCGAGAAGAATGTAGAGATCTGCGTGGTCTGCCACTTCTCAAGCACCATCAGAGTTTGCTCACGCTCTTGGCGCTGACTTTGAGCCACAGAAGTCCAGGTTTCAAAGGTTTGCGCGAGAGGAAGCGTGCTCCATCGCACGAGCATTCGCTGGAGCATTTGCTTGAATACAACTTCATCCAGAAGACTTGAGCTAGACGAGGAGGGCTGTGCTGCTTTAATTAGTCTGTGAAAGCGGTTCACCTCGACTTGCTGCTGCTTCTTGCCTTCGTGAAGCAAAGCCCACGCTTGCCAGGCTCTCGCGAGTAGCTTCTTGAGACAGCTCGCGCGCTTGACGTCTTCACAGATCGAGACTTTTGTCATGCGGCCGTCGATCTCCTGCGTGAGCCATTCATTCAGAAAAGCAGCGTGGACATTTTTGAGCTGGCCCACCTGGAGCTTCTCTTCTCGCTTGTCGATCACATACTGGCACCAGCCATGGTGGAACACTGTCATCAGCCATCCTCGCTGCTTGTCGTGTATCCGCTGCTTGATCTGTCTTGATCGGTTGGTGAAAATTTTCCAGCGCGTTACGATACTCTGCACGTTTGCGTTCTGCCGCTTGAAGAGTACTCCCTTGCGAAGAGCCTCTAGGGTATATCGACGCTGCAGATGCCATCGCCAGTGAACCCAGAACGACAGTACAGTTTGAGCCTCTGTGTGAGCACATAACTGCTTGGCTTTGTCCTTGAGACTTCGTCGATACGAAGCAAAGCCTCGCCACGCCATCAACGCCAACCTCGAGCATTTTCGATCCTGTTGCCGCTGTTTCGCCTTCACTCGAACTTTCTGGCGTGCAAACGTTTTCCATACCATCCAGGTCTTCACAACCAGATCTGTTTCACACATCACCGCAAACCGCGAGCGAATGCGCTGCATCTGGTGCAATTCGTGGTGAATGCGCTCTTTCCACGAATTGAACACGCGCAGCACCAGCGCATTTCGGATCCGCGAGAGCGTTTGCCGCGCTGCTTGCTTGATGTGCACGTTGCGGGTCCACGCGTCAAAGGCTTTGCGAGTATCGTGCGATCTCCATACTTCCAAGAAATGGTGACGCAGCTTGGAGCATCTCGCAGCTTTTCGCCAGGCTCTCAGTGCTTTTCCAGACGCTCGGACATGATGAAAAGTGGTCGCACGATCGGAATTTCGTCTCTTGTGCTTGCAGATTGCACGGAAGTGCGCCAATTCGCTGAAACAGTGGCTCAGCGTGTGATTTTTCCACTTGCTGACTGCGACTCGCGTGTGTTTCGCGTCAGTCGCGAACAGTTTCCACGTGAGAAACGCTCTCGACTCGCGCTGATGGCAGAGCAGCCCGCTCGCACGCATCAACAGCGTCCTCCTGCGCCTTTTAGAGTTCGTGAACCGCTGCCAGTGCTGGAAATACCTGGGGAGCAGCGAAAACACTCGGAACACCACCGCTTTCTGCTTGAGCTGCCTATGAAGACGACGCTTCTCGAGGAACAACATCCACGCTGCGAGCGTTTGCTGCAAGAGCGTGTAGTTCGAGAACTTGACCGCTTTCCGGAACGTTTTCTTGAGCAGTTTGCGCAGCCGCACGCGGTTTTCCCAGCGCTTGATGCACTTTTGAAGGCTCAGCAGCTTGAGTCTCTTCAGGTTCTCCTTGTACTGAGCCCTTCGTTTGCGTTGGGAATTCAAAAAGTCCTTCCAGGAAATGAAGAACACGGCTAGCGAGCCTTGTTGACTCAGAAGCGCTACGGTGGAGTGGATCTTCTTGAGCTGCTTGGACCTGAGTGCTCTGCTGCGAAATTTTGCTACCGCCTTGGAGAGTTGTGATCGCTGGAGTTGAAGACAAAGTACACCGAATCTAAGGCGTTCACGACCTCGATCTCGGTTCCATTGCCGCCATTTACATATGTGAGTTGCTTGTAAACGGCGGTGGTAATGAGTCTTTGCGGTCTTTGACAGAGTCAGCATCCGCTTTTTCATTTGATAGAATGCCTTCCATTGCCGAAAATGCGCCTCTAATTTCGTTTGCCGCCATAACCCTAGACAGGATTCCAGCATTCGCGCATTCCTCTTCCTTGAACGAGAGCGCTGGTGCCAAAATACCAGTGCGCGATGCAGTCTCTTGTACAAAAGCTTATCGACAGCGTCCTGAGTAGCGATGTCCTGCTTGCGCTTGGCGACCCAGAGCTTCTTCCACGCGTGGAAGTACACCTCGGACAATTTCTCTTTACTGGCGACCAATATCTTTGCAGCAAGCCGTCGGTGGTCTCTGCGCAGTCGCCACCTTGTCTTCCACTTCAGAAACGACATTTGGACGCGCTGGCTCTGCCATCGCGAGATCGCGGCGCTCACTTGACTCTGCTGCTTGAGATTGTGGAGAAACAAACGCCTCTAGATCGACCAGCTCTTGTCTAGGCACACAGTTGACTGGTTCTTTGCGCAAAGTTGCTGACGAGCGAATAGCTTCTTTTTGGCTCTGAGCACCGTTTTCCACTTCCCAACGACTCGAGTCAAGCGCCGCAACTCCAGTTTCTTGACAATTCGGTCGAATTTGGCTCGCTTTTGCTGCTTGCGGCTCCGAAATCGTTGCCACGAGCTAAAGAAGCGACGGCGATATAGATTTTCAACGAGGCAGTCGGCTAATTGCAGTCTACGGGTCTCCTGGAAGCCCGATCTCCACGTTTTCCACGTTCGAAGGAGAAGCACCTTGCGCACGATTACGTTCTTGACTCTGAAGCTCTTGTGATTGTACTCCACTCGCACTTGGACAAACCACCGCCATGTGTGAAAATGGTCGGATACTTTTGCAAGTGACTTTTGAGAGACCAGCTTTGCTGCAGAGCTCTTCTGGGTCCTCTTGGCTTGTAGGTTGTTTTGGAACGCCTGCCAGCACAGACTCAAGATCCCCCAAGTACGCTTCTGGTGGAGATTGGCTGTGATCTCGATTGTACGCTGCTGGTTCTGCACGAAAGCCTTCCATAGTGAGACGAAGTGATCTCGCAGGTGGTCGTTGTACGCATTTAGGAGCAAATTTGTGATCCGACGCGCCTGCGTCGCTCTCCGCCACGCGTTCCACAGATTCCGCTTCTCGATCCGCTGGACTTGAATCGCGATGACTTGGTCGTGGTCCTGAGAAGCTGCGAAGTATAATTTCCAGTGCTTGGACACTTTTGTAATGAATTTATCCTCAAGTCGCTCGACCGCGTCGATCACCGCGAGCGTGTTCATGCGCTTCCGCTCGCGCCAAATCGTCCACTCTGAGAACACTTTGCTGATCGTCTGTCTGCTTTTTCGATGACGAAACTGGGTTTCCAACTGGTGAAGCGCTTGCTTTCGGGAGATGAAGCTCTTCCAGCCCTGGAACACGCGCAGTCTGTCCCTTTTAGAGCTCTTGCGGTGCCAGTACGCCAGTTTTGTGCTGCGCTTGCGGATTCGCTGGGTTTGAGCTCGCCAGTTGCGCCAGTAATGCTTCAGCAACCGAGTCTGATGGTGACACTCAGCGCTCTGAGCTTTGAGATTCGACGCTCGTTGGCTCACAACGCGCTGTTTCCACTGTGTCATCGCTCTGCTCTTTGATGCTCGGACGTAGAACCGAAGCACCACCTGATCTGTGGCTACGGATTGCTTCCATTCTTCAAAAGCACCTTGAAGCAGCCTCTGGTCGTAGTGCCTCGTTGCTACTTGTAGACTTTGAACGTTGTGCATGCACGTTCTCCAGTGCGATAGGCACGCGCGCATGTTGCCTCGGTCGTGCCGCTGAGTGATCCATGGCCTCTTCTCGTGGAGACACCTTTGTATCTCCTTGTAGAGCACCCACTGCTGTAGACACGCGAACGCCGTGTTGAGCACTTCAGTGCGTCGTCGGATCCTCATCTCCAGGTAGAACAGTTTCTTCTTCTTTGTATCGGAGCACCAGGCATCAAAGATTTTTTCGAGTTTCCAGCGCATGAGCTGCTTGGTGAAGAACCGGATCGTCGCGAGCCTGTCGGCTGGTAAAACAGTCGAGATGCGGCGCAGCACTGTCGTCGGTAGAGCCTCGCAGCTCGTCTCGAACGTATGGACCTTTGGGAGTGTCACCAAGATCCAGTGGAAGAGCGCGTGGGTGCAGATCGCAGACATCGCCGCCCGTCTCACTCGCAGCTCCTGAAGTTTGTTTTGCTTCTTGATTTTGCTCATCACGTGGATCGCCTTCCAGTTCTCGAAAGTATTCGCCAAAGTTTTGAATTCGGCATTCTGGATGGCAGTCAGTACTCGAGATTTTGTGCTAAGGTAGGTTAGGGCTGAGCGGTTTCTCAGATTCTTGCTGCTCTCCCCTTCAAAGCTCTCTCCGCCGTCGTCTTCATCAAGGTATCCTCGGTCTAGATCAACTTGATTCTTGGTATCACCTTCGCCGTCATTGTCATCCGCTCCGTGCTGCTCAACTAGAGTCAAATCCCCGTGGTCTCATTGAACGAGCGAGTCGCTGGACTCTTCAGTCGACTCAGTAGTAGCTCGTGCTTCAACGACTTGTAAGCTGTCCTAGGGCTCTCAAAGTAGTTTTCACCTGCTTGACGGGTTGCTGGAGGTGATAGAGCCTCTGCGTTGCGAACCACGTTCTCCTTGAGCGTCTGTCGAGTTTCTCTGTCGCTGTGCCGACTGCCTCGACCGGGCGTGAACGCGAGCATGTCGCTGAACTGGTCACGTCGCTGGCTCGGGTGGCGATCAGTTTGAGGCAGAGAAGGCGACAGTGGCAGCCTTGACGATGACCGCACGTCAGTTTTGAACGGAGACGGTCGAGTGAGTGGTCGTGGCGGAGTCGGCATCACCATTGCCAATGGCTTCACAGTAGCACCTGACGGTCTTCGAAGAGTTCCATCATCATCAGTCGTATCTCTCTCTGAAACACTGCGCTGCCTGTGGTGCTGATGTTGCTGTCGTGTAGACGAGTCCGAGCCCTGCGACTGGTGCTGGTAGTGATCTGATACATTGCGTATTGATGAACGTCTTGATTGTCCTTTAATACGAGCAATCGGAAGAGACAAAGCAACACCAGCGTTAGCACCGTCTGAAGCACTTGGCTCCCTATTGTCCCTCCCAAGTTGATACTGCCGCTTGATCCGCGGCTGATCCTTCAGCGTGAACCTTCGGATCTTTTTCTGCCAGTCGCGCTCGGGGTCGGTCGACAGCGAGAGCAAGTACCGGTGGTACTCTGCATCCTCGGGCGGACCCACGCCATAGCGCTCAAACACTGCGTATGACGCTTCGATCAATTCGATCAGCGTGATCGGCGCCGCTGTGTTGTGCGGCGCGTTCTGCACGCGAAGCCGCTCGGCGCGCGCGTAGATCTGCGAGAGCACGAGCACCACCACTTGCTGCTGCTGGTCTTGCTGCTGTCCGTCTTTGGAGCGGCGCGTGGTAGCTGATGAAGACGATGAAGGCGGTGGCGCTGCTGCAGGAGTGACTAATGGTGCTGAAGAGCGGTGGCGCGATGGTCGCGGTTGCTGCTGTTGACTCGGGTAGTGGCGGTGCATGGTTTGGGCTAGGCCGCTCACTGGCGCGATTGAGGCTCGGCAGGCTGGCTAAATGGCGCGCGTGCACGCTGAGAGAATCCACAAATTACTGGAAATGGATGCACATGCACGCGCGGAGAGAGCTTTTCCGGGTGTGTGTGGGAAGTCAGGATTGTTTGCATTGTTTTGCGCACCTCTTCGGGATCCGAATGGACTCGCGTACTTAAGTGGAGGAATAGGTGATGTCGTCCTTCTGATTCAGACTCAGCTCAGAGTCCTGTTTGATTTGGAGTCAGAACTGATTCTATACATTTTCTATTGTTCACTTTTTCATGAAGATAAGTCACATTTTTATAGCTTAGCCTTTTTTTCTGTACTGAAAAATCTAAGAGTGAACCTCTGGAAGTTCGGACCACTACATATCCTTCAATCTACCTCAAGGATATTATTGCTTCCGTACTATTTTGCTCGAGCACTTTGCTCGATCAAAGTAGTTGTCATTCCCCACTTGCCACTAGCACTGTGTCTTGTCGACCAATCGCTGGCTTGCTGCACAACTCCTGTAGTACATTGCAGATGTCAGTTGCTATCTCTCTTGAGAACCACAGGACTCACACTCTACTTCGTTTGCTCCACTCCTACTTTCGTGATACCGTTTCAAATTCGTGTAGAAGAGCACTGTACTTTTGAAAATGCGTTGGGACCAGTTCTCGACAATTGTACCGTTTCCCATATTGATTGATTGATCCACAATCGGACATGGCTACAGTCTCTCCTTTGTCAACCGAAAGTCGAATGACGAGCTTGTAGGTGGCTCGAGCTGCCTGCCATCTTCCGACGTTTCCAATTGCGTTTACTCATCAATACAGTACAGCCACTCCTAGACATGGCACTGGTCACGAAGGACAGGGAGAAATTGATTGGTTCTAATAGCCACTCGATGCGCGATGGCCGATTGATGCCTTGATCCCGATAGCTGCATTGGATCTGCAGGAACATCTTGGTAAGTGGAACAAAGTGAGCTCCTCATCTGCCACCACCGCCGCTGGTGTAGGTGCGTACCAAGGAACAACCCACCACTGAGCTGCTGTGAATGGAGACAACAACAGTGGGGAGCTGTGGTGGCGAGTGGGAAAGAAGAAGACTGATACTCGGAGCTCTCCATGGTAATCAAACGTAAGAAATCGGACAATAATCGCTTGCCCCTGACAGAAAAATGTGCATGTGTGTGCGGGCTTTCCAACAGGCACGTCTCCCGACATTTGTCCCCCTGTCACAATGGTGCGATGGCGAGTTCCGCTCCCACATGTGTCTGGCTGGCTTCTTTTCTGCCGACCACCTCGAAAAACGCGTGGAAAATGTAGTATTATATTAAGAGGTTTTATATTATTAATGAAGTACTGATTTTATCGTATTATATTGTTTTTATGAAGGTAAATGGGAAAACCTTTTGTGTTGGTTCAGTTAATCCAGTCAGCAGCCACATGTTAGATATTTTCAAAAGTGAGTAACCCTTTATTTTCACTATAGCTACAGTTTATAACGCAAGATGACCTCTGCAAATACAAATTTTTATCATATAATAAAGGTAACAGCTATGAAGGGTCATTTTTGCTGCTCTCCTACTTTGTCCAAGTGGTCTTTCTCAACAACGCCAAGTGACGTGGTCTGAAACTGTGCCGCAATCCCAGCTGGTTTCCGCGCGCACCAATTCTTCCGCGCTGACTTCATCAGCTCGCCACTCAGACTCACTTGCTTTCTCTATGGAGGGAGACGTCACGCCCACTCCGATCTTTCCGCATCCGCGCACTCCCCACCGAGCGAGTGCCGTGCGACCAGCTGGGGCCGTGGACAAGCGAGCGAGCAGCCAAGCCATCATGCCGCCTCTGTGTAGAGGCCATGCCTATCACCTGAGGTCCGGAAGGAAAAAGCGCGGCGCTTGGGTGGGTGTCAGTCGCGCAATCGCCACAAACAGCACAGAACAGCAGGCAGCGGGCGAGCGGATCAAGCACGCGCACGCTCACTCTCGTTACGACTGCATAGCACTTTCTCAGTTCTATATCTGTAGGTTCATCAACGCAGAGCAAGATGAAGACGACGACAGTGCTGACGATCGCAGCGCTTGCTGCAAGCGCCGTGAGCGCGCAGGAGTTTTCGGCGGCCGACAAGGCGCTCTGGATCGACCGCCACAACTACTTCCGCATGACGGCGCTGCCGTTCTCGGCCGCCAACATGCTCCGCATCAAGTGGAGCGATGACCTCGCAACTGCAGCGACGGCGGAGGCGAAGGGGTGCGCCGCCGTGACCGGAGCAGGAATCAACGCGCACACGCACTCGGACGGCGCGGCGGCAACGTCGATTGTCGACGCGGCGTTCCAGGAATGGGCGGTCGCAGCCGCAGTCAAGGCGCTGCCAAACGTCCCAGCGCCAAAGGTGGCGGGTGACGCGGTCGGCACGAACGTTTACAGCTCGTACTCGCAGATCGTGTGGGCGTCGACGAACCAGGTGGGATGCGGCTACGCGACGTGCACGACCGGCAAGCTGGTCGTGTGCAAGTACGCGCCAGCGGGCAACACCGCGAGCGAGCCGTGGTACATCCACGGACCGCCAAACACGCAATGTCCAGCCGGCACGGAGGGCAAGCAGGGCTTGTGCGTTGTGCCAGGAGATGCAGGAAACAACGACATCGCGGCGATCCCAGCAGGTCAGAACGCCTACGACGCCTTCGCAAGCTTCGTCGGCACGGTGCAAAAGGTTCTCAAGGGTGAGACGGTGGACGCCGGTCCGATCTCGGGAACCAGCGCGAGCACGAACCCAGGATCTGCTGCTGCCACTACCACGACTGCTCCAGGCGCTGCCACTACCACTGCTCCAGCTACTGATGCCGCTGCTGCTGCTGGTGGTACGACGAATGGTGCGGGCGCTACCACTACCACAACTGCTCCAACTGCCGGAGCCACGGATGCCACGACTGCTGGTACCTCAAGTATTGGTGCTGCGGCGACGACGACATCGGGATCTTCAGCTACAGCCGCGACATCGGGCGGCGCGTCAACTGAAGACGCCACTAGCGCCGCCACCACGACTGGCGGTTCGTCCTCGGGCAACGAGACCAGCGCTGCCAAGTCAGTCGGCTTTGGATCGCTGACCACCGGCTCGGATGGCACGCCAGGCACTGTGCGCGCGGGCTCCAACACGGGCTCCACGTTCACCAACGACGCCGCTGCTGCGAACGGCGGCTCCCCCAGCACCGCCACCGCCACCGCTCAAAACGCGGAATCGACGACAAAGTCGGATGAGAGCACAACGACGACAGCCAACAACAAGTCGGGCGAAGATACCAGTGATGGTCCTAATTTCTCGCCTGCGGGTATCGCCGGCGTGATCGTCGTCGGCTGCGCCATGGTCGCAGGCTTTGCCGTGTTCGTGAGCTACCGCAAGAACCAGCGGCGCCAGCGCGACATCATGCAGAACGGTGGCATCCACATTTTGTAGACAACGTCAAGTCAGCGAGAGCAAGCGAGAGAGAATGAGAGAGAGGCACCTACTGAGGCGCGAGTAGTAAAGAGAAACTGTGTGTGAAGTGAAGTGCTGCGCGTCAATAGCATGTTTAGACAAGGCGCACTGTCCATTCCGTTCTTTCTCTCTCTGTCGTCTCCATTTCAATCACCATATTTTATATCAATACACAAGGCAGTCGCAGTCGTTTGTCCACCTTGTACACAACCACAGCTCTCATTCATTCCATCCTCATCATCTCATGCAGTCGATTTTCCATGAGGGCTTGAAAATGATGAACTTTCAATCGTCAGTTCAAAACATCATGTTTTTTCATTTTCTTTTCATGCATTCGTTTGGAATTTCATACATTTAGAGTTTCTACAATTTTGCGTTTCCAAAATTTCGAGCAAGAGGGTGAACATGAAATTCACGAAAAATGGTCAGAGAAAGTGAGATTTTCGGTTTTCTTTTTACCCAGTGAAAACGCTGTAAATCACTGTCCTTGCTTTCAGCGCGTTTCACTGGATAATAAGAACCAGTCTGGTTTGTGGTTTCTCACTTTGAGAGGCTTCAATTTTTGTCTGTCTGGGAAAGAGAGAGAAAGAGTGAGCTCTCTGTCCAATGCTGTTGATTGGGTGAAACCAGCAGCGGATACAATACAGTAAAGTCAGAACCACAGCCCTTTCGAATCATGTGGGTCGCGTTTTGCACTTGCAGTTTGTATGCACCCACTTGTTGTACCCTGGCCCGTCTCGTGATTCAAGTTGGCAAGAAAAAGTCAGTGCCAGCTGCTTCCAAATTTCATCTTTATTTTCCTGAAAAACAAAGCTGTAACCGTGATTTATCATCAAAAAAATACTCAAATGTCACCAAAACAGCGCACAGAGTGATGGTCATTCTCCCCCTCTTTCCTTTTGCTCCCTTTTTCAACGAATCAAATCCAGTAGTCGTGAGCTTATCGACGCATGATTGGCCAAAAAATATTAACTTGACAAAACACACACACAGTGAGGGGCGAGGCTTCCCCCTTTTTCCTTCTTTCCAAAGCAAGCCCGCACTGTGTGTTGTGTTGCCAGTTGTTTTCCGCAATAGAGAAAGAGAAGCCGAAGCGCACAACGAGAAAGGAGAACGATCCGAGGCGCACGACACGTCACTCGCGCTCCGTCTCCCCGTCAAAGCCCCACCACGCCACTCGAAGCAAGGATAAGAAGCACACGACCCTCTCTCTCTCTCTCTCTCTCTCTCTCCCTCACTCGCTCTCTCGCAAGTGTCTCCATCTCCTCTGTGTGAACGTACGTACGTGCGCTCGTCGTCGTCTCTCGATCGATCGCTGCCTGCCTGCCAGCCTGTCTCTCGCAGTTTTACGTTCGAGAAGGGGAAACGTCGGTAGCCGTCGCTTACAAGCCCGCACGCGCGCGTGAAGAAGGGAAGCAAGAAAGCAACAACAACAACAAGAGGAAGCGATGTCGAGCGGACGCAACGGCGCCAGTAATGGCGAGCAGCCACGTCAGTCGATCAGCATGCGCTTCTCCAAGTCGGCGCGTCGTCGCGGCAACAGTCAAGAAGCTAACTACGGCAGCACAGCGCATAACGGCGGCGGGATCCTCGGCACGAGCCCCGGAGGCTACAGCGGTCGCGCTACGATCTCGGCTGCGCCTGGAAAGGGCTTCAACGCCGGATTTGGCGGCAGCGGCACGAACTTCAGCTCGTCGGGCGGTCCGCAGTCCCACTCGCCGTCGTACTCAAAGAACAGCGATGAGGGAGGTAGCGGCACATTTGCGTCGAGCAAGACCGGTTTCCTCACGAAGCGCGCGATGTCGTCGATGGACGCGTTCGCGAACTGGAAGGAGCGCTTCTTTGTTCTTGCAGAAGGCCACTTGTCGTACTACAAGCAGGGAGGCGGCTTCTTCAACTCGGGGAAAGAAGACATCGCGCACCTGAAGGGTGAGCTGGAGCTCACCCCTGACGCGATTGTCCGCAAGAGCAACATCGACGACAAGGCGAACTGCTTTGAGGTCGTGACACCGACGAAGAAGATGTTTGCGCAGGCGAGTACCGCGAAAGAGATGGAGGACTGGATCAAGTGCATCCGCGCGCACATCAATGCGCTCAAACGCTCCCAGGGCCGCGGAAGCTTTCACGATGCGTCGCCGCCATTCTCAGCCGCAGCACCAGCGGCGGAAGACTACTCTCGCCCAAGCATGCTTGAAGACCACGAGATTGTGCGCGGCGCGGGACGATCCACGGACCCAAAAGACGTTGTCATCAAGCAGCTCTTGGACGAAAATCGACAGCTTCGCGAGCAGTTGATTATGAAGGACCAGGTGATCTACGAGCTCGAGATGAACGGAGGCAGAATGCTTGATGCGCCTGGCCCAGGCGCTGGCGGTAGCATGAAGATCCGTCAATCCGCGCCTCTCGCGACGCTTGATTTGCGTGACGTGAAGAAGAA
Source organism: Globisporangium paroecandrum (assembly GCA_023333955.1). Taxonomy (NCBI): domain Eukaryota; phylum Oomycota; class Peronosporomycetes; order Pythiales; family Pythiaceae; genus Globisporangium; species Globisporangium paroecandrum. The sequence continues at coordinate 111 of JAASFU010000416.1, read as the reverse complement.
ACAGTTCCAGCTGTTTGATGCCGCTGAGGTTGGCAACTGGCACATGATTGCCACGCTGCTCCGCGACAACGTCGTGGATGTGAATGGCGTGGGCATCAACCAGACGACAGC
>JAASFU010000415.1:0-23938 GCA_023333955.1 Globisporangium paroecandrum | reverse complement strand
TGAACGCGATCACATCGACGACCGCAGTGAGGTTGCGCGTCGCGGATGCAGTGGGTGCAATCGCGGCTGCCGCTGCCAGGCAGAGCGCAGCAAAGAGGGTCTTCATCAGTGAACGAACGAGCGATGGATGGATGGATGGAAGGCGTGAGAATGAGTGAGTGAGTGAGTGAGTCAGGCGGGCTGTGCTTACAAGGAGGACGATTGCAGAATGAGCATGCAAAGTGGAGAGCGGAATCAAGAGAATAACGGACGTTTCTTCTCATTCAACGCCACAACAGCCGCTCGTGAGCGTACAACCAGTGCCATAGGAGCTCGCTCTTGAAACAGCAGGAGCAGGTTAGTTAACAAGTTGGAGAGCGATCGCGGCTGTTCGTGCACTCGTTTCGCGTTCTTTCCATTGTTGTACTAACAGAATAGAACTGCACTAGTTACATGGGTGGTACTGGTGGCGGTGCTGTAGCTGCTGGTTTGGCTGGTAGAAGCTGAACAGCAAAGCATACGGTGTAGCCACAGCAGAGAGCGAGCGACGCGCATGGCGCTGAAGCGCAGCGGCGTCCACAAAATGGCGTCTGGCATGGCCACCTGGCTCACTTGCGCTGGTCGACTGAACCTATGCCCTATTGTTCCTATGGACAGATCGCTCGTCTGTCCGTCCACACTGGACGAATAACCGATGACTCTTCATGATACTGCACACGCGATAAATATAAAGCCATCGATGGAGTGATTACAGTACAGTACGCATGTTCAATACAGGATCTTTTTCTTAGCAACCCTGCAAACTCACGTAATCCCTTCATCTTATCATACCCTGTCGAAGACCGTATCTAGAAACCATTGAGTTGTTGTGAAAATACCTGTATAAAATGATATCCCCGTCATCTTCGATCGCCTGCATGTTCTCGAATGGATCTATTGTGTCGCATCGCACAGCGGAAAGGGGGGATCGCGGATTGAAGTCGCCGTTGAAATCCCCATTCGCCAGAAGATCCTTCGACTGACCAAGGCTTGGAGCGAAGGCAAGAGAGAGAAGCAAGCAAGTGAAGAATCGAAAGCATGGCGACCGTGAACGTGAGCGTCAAGTGGGGCAAGCAGGTCTTCAGCGACGTGGCGGTGGACACGAGCGCGTCCGTGGCCACGCTCAAGGCGCAGCTCTACACGCTGACCTTCGTGCCCGTGGAGCGCCAGAAGCTCATGTCGAAGGCCTGGAAGGGCATGCTCAAGGACGACGTGGACCTGAGTCAGCTCAAGTTCCCCTCCGGCACGAGCATTGTGCTCATGGGCTCGGCGGAGGTTGTCGAGAAGCCGAAAGAGCAGGTCGTGTTCATTGAAGATATGACCTCGAGAGACGTCGCCACCGCCGGCGTCGTGTACCCAGCGGGGCTCGCCAACCTGGGTAACACGTGCTACATGAACGCGACGCTGCAGTGTCTGCGTCCCGTGAAGGAGTTTCGCGATGCGCTCAAGCAGCACGCCGGTGGTGTGTCTGCGGACCTCGCGAACAACTTTACCACCGCGCTGCGGGACATGTACGGACAGCTGGACACGAGCATCGACAGCATCACGCCGGCGCTCTTTGTGGCGGTCTTGCGCCGATCGTACCCTCAGTTCGCGCAGCAGTCGCCTCGTGGCGGCGGCTTCATGCAGCAGGACAGTGAGGAGTTCCTCTCGACGCTGTTCTCGACGCTCCAGCGTTCGCTGACAAACCCTGTGGGTCTGGCAAACCTTGGCGTAACGTCTAACATGATCGACGCGCTCTTCGGATTCGAGATGAACGAAACGTAAGTGAGCGTGTTTGTGTATGATGTTTGCACGAATAATTTTGTCTGGATATTTACGATACTGACGGATTGTGACGTTTGAAATGAGCACAGGCTGGAGTGCGCCGAGTCGGACATGGAGCTCCCGATCGTGAAGAAGGAGAAGGCGTTGAAGCTCGTGTGCAACATCACGATCGAGACGAACCACCTCTCGGAGGGCATCAAAATCGGTCTGGAGGGCGTGATTGAGAAGAACTCGGAAGTACTGGGCCGCAACGCGCAGTGGAAGAAGACGCTGCGGATAAACCGCTTGCCGAAGTACCTCTGCGTGCAGTTCATGCGATTCTACTGGAAGCTCACCCCCGAGAGCCGCGACCACACTGGCGTCAAGTGCAAAATGTTGCGTGTAAGTTGCAGTGCTTATTTGACGAATTTAGTTCGGTGCAGTTTGGAAGACTCATGTTGCATTTTTTGTGCTCGACCTGTATGTGCTGACAGCCAATTGGCTTCCCGCAAGTGCTCGACGTGTTTGAGTTTTGCTCGGATGAGCTCAAGGCGTCGATGAAGATTGCGCGCGACAAGTATGTTGTTGCTTTGTTGCATATTTGGTTTCCATGGGAAAGTGTACTGACGATTTTTTTTTCTTTCTGTGCTGTGTGTGGCTGTGCGTCTGCAATTTGGTACCTTTTGTCACAGGAATGCTGAAAAGATTTTGAACGAATTCAAGGACTCGGTATGTGTGTTATATGCTATTCAGTTGCCGAGAGTGTGAGAGGATTCACAAAATACGAGTCTCGTGTTCTGACATGTTGTATTAACTGAACTCTCTGTATCTGCAGAAGAAAGAAAGCGAGGCGGAAGAAAAGAAGGAAAGCGAGGATGTGGAGCTACTCTCGGAAGAGGACGCGGCTGCGCTTGAGGCTGCGAAGTCGATGTCCATGGGTGCGCAGTCGCCAGGCCTCGGACTTCCCGTGGACTTCCAGGGCAACTACGAGCTGTACGCGATCCTGACGCACAAGGGTCGCTCGGCAGACTCTGGTCACTACATGGCGTGGGTTCGCCACGAAGGAGGTAATGATGGATGTGTTGTGTTGGTCGTTGTGTTTTGTTCTCGGCACTGATGTGGTTCTATGTGGGTTGGATTTGTGTGCTTCAGATGACTGGTTCTGCTACGATGATGACGATGTGTCGCCGTGCAAGACCGAAGACATCAACAAGCTCAAGGGCGGCGGCGACTGGCACATGGCGTACCTCGCGTTCTACCGCGCGAAGAACTAAATTGGCCTCTGGCGGACGAATACGATGCGATGCGCTGCTTCAACTGCATCGAGTTGTTGGCAGAGAGAAGAAAGTGTGTGATGTGAGGGCTGCCAATGCGTGCAACTTTGCAGAAATGGTGCACTGATGCGCGCGTGTGCCCGAGTACAAGCACGTGAGCCAAGGGAAGGAGAGAAAACAGAGAGAACGATCGAGCAGATTTATTATCAACGCAGGAGCAAAGTGAAGCAAAAGTATTCATAAGAGCCTCGAGTGTCTCTAACTCATTTTATAAAACAAGGAAGTGATAGCCTGATACAGTCGTGTTATCTGGTATCTCCGTGTTGTGTGCTCAGCTTTGGCTCGTAGCGCTTCGCTTCACAGTTCAGGAGAACAGAACAATCGGTGTGCATGAATCTTGGAAAACCTACATTGAAGTTCACAGCGAGGAAGAGTGAGTTCTGCTGCGCGTTGCCGGCTCATGGCAACTCCACAAACAGCCAACACTGCGATCACAGTTTGGAACAAGCACAACGACATCCACGTTCAAGTAGTAGCACAATGATCCAAGGCGACAGTGGTAGGTTCCTTGGTCCAGGGCGGACAGTAAATCGATGAATCAACAGGCAACCAACCAATCTCGAATCGACTGACAAACTCGCAATCTGAATTTGTTTTGCTTTAAAAAAAGGGGTGAGGGAGATGACAAAATGCTACAAAATGAACTACTGGAGGGAGATTTTTTTGCTCTCAAAAGCAAAACCACACGCGCGAAAGACGCTTTGGCTGGCGATATCGAGAGCTCGCAGAGGTCTTCGATACGCTTAGCAGCAAACGAACGAAGACTGGAAGACTGGCAAGTAGACTCTTCATCGGCAGCTTCAATCGGTTAGGAAAGATGAGAAGAGAGAACCAGCAACAGAAAGGGAGAGAGAGAGAGCTACACGCTCAGCCATCCATTTTCCCCATATCTGCGACTTCGCTCTTGCGACCGCACGCCACCCCAAAACGCCCCCGCAAGTGTGATTCGCTGTGGAGTTTTGTTGATTGTGTGTTGGCTTCTGTTTACATTTCGATTCCCTCGGAAGGCTGCCCCGACTTGGACACGCCGTCTACTTTTCTAGGCGCGATGTCGCTCTTGACCGAGTCCGACTCACCGTCGTCGCTGGCGTCGCCCGCCGCCAAGTTGCTCTCGTCATTCGCTAAGGACAGCGCGTTCACCATGAGCTGTGCATGCTGCGTCGGAGACGCCGGTGGCGACGACGCAAAAGATGCTTCGCCATTACCAGCACTGTGGTGCATGGGCGAGCTCGGCGGTGTGCCTTCTGGGGACTCTGGCTCGCCACCGGCGCTCATGCTCGGACTCGCCGGTCCGTTGCTCCCGCTTGTCGGTGACAGGTCCGACTCCGTGTCCGCGTCTCGCGCCGGGTCCTTGGCGACCACGAACGGAGACTTGGAGTCCTTGTCGGTCGCAACCCAGATGCGCAGCGTCTCCTCGCGGCGCTTCGAGTTCGGCACGTTCTCGTTGTCGGCCTGCGGACAAAACCACTCCATGCACACCTCCAGGTCGTTGCGCTCCGCGAGCACGGGCGTGAGCAGCGTCACGAGCGTCGCGCGGGTCTCCTGGTCCAGGTGTGGGATCTCGATGCCGCGCACCGAGAGCTCGTGGATCGGGTGCGCGAGCACGACCGAGCAGATCCAGGTCGCCAAAAAGTTAAACTTGTCCACCTGGCCGCGACACACCGTCTTGAGCAGCAGATGGAAGACCTTCTCGGGCACCTTGTGGCGACACGTCTCCATGACGTTACGCAGCGCGTAGTCCTCGCGCACGTCCTTGAGCAGCTCGCTGTCCTCGAAGCCGTGGATGCCCGACTGGTAGCAGCTCTCGCACAGGCTGTAGTTGTCGCACTTGGAGCACGAGTACATGTTGCCTACGATTGGGTCCATACCGCAGCCGTCGCAGAACGAGTCCTCGTTCACGTGCGAGGGCGGGAACTTCATCTGCGCGACCTAATTTAGGATATAATCACCACATTTTCAGGATAAAGCAACCAAGCGGAAGTGTGTGTGTGAGTCAGATGTCGTTTAGCAGATAAGATACGTAGTAGGAATGTGTCGTCACGCGCATGTGGCGTTATAATAGGACACCCCATTCCTTACCTTTTGGCCGATGTAGCGGCCCGCAGCCGAGATGGAGCTCGTGACGCTCTCGAGCCCCTTCTTCGGTGGCGGCTCGGTCGGGAAGCCGATGAGCGACGTGGTACTGTCGCGGTCCATCGACAGCGGCTCGGACACGAGCCTACACAGCAGCAGCAATAACACACATACACACAGTCAGTACGCCATTATTCCCCCACTCCTCCCTCACACGGATACAAAGCCAAAGAAAGACGCACCAGAAGCGCTTGGAGTTCTTCTGGATCTTGCGCTCGCCGTGGATGACGCGCGTGCGGTCGCCGCCCTCGAAGACCGCTTGCTGCGGGCCGAAGAAGAGGTGTTGGTCCACGCGCTTGGCCTCCTCGTTGAGCTGGCGGTTGAGGTCGAGCGTGCTGATGATCGACGGGCGCTCGCTGCCGTCCGACGACACGGTGCTGCGCCGCCCCATCACGTTCACGATCGAGAAGCGCGACATGGTGCGGTTGCTGTGTGGTGACTACTTATAAGGGGCAAGCTTGTTTGCTTGTTGGGCTTGTTGCTTGTTGCTTGTTGCTTGCTTGCTGCAAGTTGCGGGGGTCTTTTTTGCGCCGCTCACTCTCTCGCTCGCTTGCTTGCTTGTTTGCTTGTTGTTCTCGCTTGTTGGGCTGACTGAGTTTGGCTGACCAGATGCTGGCGCAAAAAGCGTGTGCGAGTGACAAAGGCAAAGCAAAGGCAGCCAAGTGAACTCGTCGGAGTGACTTGGGGTTTGTATGGTACAGTGGGCCTTGAGTAAATTACTTGCGCAAGGGACCACGCACTTGTTTCCGCAGCTGTTTCTGCCAATGGAGCGCATGAGAAGGAGAAATGATTGAGTTTGCGCGAATCAAATGCAGTCACTTTTGTGCGCGAGTTTTTACTTTGCGGTCTGAGTCCGTATTTTACCAACTCAAATGGGTTACATTTCATTCTCGCCCCTCCCCCCGTGGTCGTCCTCCACTGTTCTCCATTTGACTTGGATAAAGTATGCCTCTGTGGCAGAAAGGGTGGGAGGGGAAGAAGAAGAGAACAAGGACAGGGTTTCTGAGCATCTTCTTTTTGCTGCGAAAATCAGGACTCTACAGCAACGATTCGGCTAATACCGAGTTGTGGCTTCATCGCGGCGCTGTGTAGTTAATCTGTGCTGCGGAGTTAATGAGAGCATAGCGCGTACATGTATGCATTTTAGCATGCGCATCTATAAACAGCTTCATTTATAAGCGCGCAAACAGATTACTTACAGCGAGAGTGAGTCGACAAGGGCTTGTTTGTGAATGAAGCCAAGAAGTTGGGCTGCACAACAAAATGCTCATTCGCAAATGCAAATGCAAATGAGCCCTGCGCAAAAACTAGCACTGTCTTTCGCGCCGTTCCTGGGTTCATGAACAGCGCGTTGAAATGCAGGACCAGTGATCTGCAGTTGCTGGCGAAAGTCGAGAGGGACTGGACCATGGAAGTCGTGCATATCCTTGTAAAACAGGTTCCATTTTGTGGAATGGGAGCTCAGTATGCAAGCACATGCGTCACCACGGCTCTTCAGCTTTGTTGTGTTGTGTTTGCTGCATACAAAGTGGCCATCCGAACTGAATCCAACAAGCAAAGCAAAATGAGCACACACACACAAAGCCTCAACAATATTTCTTGCGGGCCGAAGCTCGCTCAAGCAATCTGGTTTGTTGCGACAGGCAAACAAGAAAGATCCGCGCAACGCAACGACGAGAGAACAAGTTCGGCACGCACAGCAAACTCAGCAGACAAGGTCACACCTTGAGACCTTCGCTTCGCTCGCGCATTCGGATCACCGAGAGGTTGCTACAGCATCCCCAATCACAGGTTTGGTGCTGCGGATCCCGTTCGAAAGACCCACGAAGTGATGGAAAAGTAGGTGCCGTTGCCCGCCACATTGACGTCACCAAAGTGAGAACAAGCTGCTTATGAGCACGCCAATATCTCCTAGACAGACCTTCCCAATGGTACTTGGACACTCGCGGTAGGATATCGCCCATATCTTTGAACAAAAACAGCAGACATTAGTGTCTATTCTGTAGGAATGGGAAGCACGCACTCGAGTCTTCTTGCAAGTGAAAAATGTACTGAAGCTCGTGGGATCTATGAGGATCTTCATTTCCTGCTGCGCTTGCTGCGCCGGAGCTCGTACAGCGGCAGCACCAGCGTGGTCAACAGCGATCCGAACTGCATCAACAGCAACAGACACAAACAAATACACAAACAAAGGTGAGCGCCCAACCTCTCAAACACAGCAAGCATAATACTTGCGCACGAGCAAGCAAGCAAACAAGATACGCGCGCAACTCGAAACAAACAGGTCGCGCACACAGCACACAATCAACAAACGAGCGAGCAACTTTCCCAGCTGCTGCTGCAAGCAAGTACATACAGCACAACACACCGCCGTACCTGGATGTACCCGATTATCTGATAGTCGCCTATCGCAGTGATCGGCGTCTGCAGCAACCCGACCACCGCGCCAATGCAGAACGCGATGCCCGTGAGCGCGCCAAAGTGCCGGAAGCCAAAGGTTTGTCCGATGTACGCGAAGAGCACGGAGAAGAGGATCGTGCGGAAAAGCGCGTAGAGCGCGAACGATGCGACCAGCACGGCGTGCGCGTTGCTCCACGAGAGCGCCGTGAACGCCAGCGCCGACACGGCGCACAGGAATGTCACGTGCGTGTAGCCGCACGTCTCCAGCAGGTACCCGACCAGCGGGATGAACACGACACTTCCTGGGAGCAGCATCGCCAAATCGGATAAAAGAGCGTTCACATCGGATACGGGGAGCGCTTTCCAGCGGAGCTGGTCGGTCACGCTGCCAATGAAGAAGTTGCACCAGAGCGCCTCGATCGCGAAGAAGAAGCACATGAGCACGAACGGCGTCGAGCGCACCTGCGTGCAGAACGACCGGTACGGCAGCTCACTGTGCGTTACCTCACGCTCGTTGTCAGTGTTGTCGCTGTCGTCGCTGTCGTAGCGCTGGAACTTGGAGCGCGAACGCGAGCGCTGTCGCCGGTACTTGGCGAGCTCGGGCGTCGAGGAGAGCAGCAGTGACGTGTCTTCGTCGTCGAACACGGTCGGCAGGCGCATGGGCGAGAGCAGTTCGTGCTCCGTGCGCGCGCGTGCACGCTCCTGCAGCTCGTAGGGCGTGTCTGGATCCAGCACCCAGCTGCCAAGCAGCGTGAGCAGCACCACGAACGCGTAGCTGTTGAAGATCGTTGCTTTCGACACACCGGCGTGCTCGTAGAGTAAGTCGAAGAGTGTGAAGATGAAGAAGCTCAACTGCAGTGCGCCGACGATGAAGCACGTCACGAGCGCTTTCGCTTCGGGAAACAGGTTCGACAGGTGAATACCCGAGAGCTGCACGCCCGGACCAGAGAACCCGATGAGCGCCATCCCAGGCAGGAGGTAGTCGGTCTGCGAGGAAGCGTCGTGACGGTAATGCGCCTTGCCCATGAACACGGCGCCGATGACGATGAGCGCCAGCGAGAGTACTTTCGTGTAGCGTGGTCCAAATCTGTCAACGGAGACACACGGATAAGATCGCCGCCCAATGAATGCAACACATCGAGCAACCGTTCAACAGGCGCGTACCGGTCGAAGAACAAGCCGAGTACGAGGTTCGAGCACATGCTGGCGGAGCCGGCGATCGTGAACGCAAAGTGCAGCTTCTCGCTCTGCACCTCGCAAACTGCAATGAAGCACATCAGTCAGTCAATCCATCGCACAGCGCATGCACTTCCAGCTCCTGACCGTCACAGAACAAAGAGCTCCCACGCACCGCTCTCGCCGGGCTCGCAGAGCTCATTGTAGATCCGCTCTTTCTCCAGGACCGGGATGATTGACGTCCTGATGCACACAACACATAGCCAGCAGCACAAAAACAAACAACAGCATCATGAATGGTGAGCTCTTGGTTTTCTCCTCTCTCTCAAAAAAAATATCGAAGCGATTCAACAAGCACATCACATGTGAGCACACCACACACACACGCACGCACCAGCCAAAGATGATGCCGGCACCCAGGAAGCACTGCAGGATGGCGAAGCCCACGTAGAGTAGGCGCACGGGGCCCTGCGGCGGCGGCGGCGCGGTCGTCTGCTCCAAGTCGATCGCCTTCGTCACCATCGTCGTCTGGACTTTGAATCGAAAAAGCGCGAATGCGCTATCGAGGCAATTTGTGCCAGCGCAAAGCTCCAGCCTCTCACTCAAATCATCCATTCCGCTAAAGCAGTACATTTGGTTCCTTTCCCGACATTTGATATGGATTTGAGAAGATCTGAGAACTGAAATCAGTACATTTGCATTTTGGAGAGGCGGACAGTGCACTTTTTGTATCGTCGAAATGTATAAAAGAGGCATTCCCCAGCTTAAAAAACTGTCAAACAAGCACAAGCTGGTCGAACAACACACACGACAAAGGCAAAAGCCATGAGCTCCGCAACAGCCCTAACCATGACGCCATCAGTAGCTACAATGTACTCGCGCCTATCACAGCAGAGAAGACAAACTCCGTGACGGTGCCGTTAACCGCTAGTTGCCCAGCACGCGCTGCTGCAGGAAGAGCTCGTAGAGCGGCTTGTGTTGCATCTCGCCCACGACGAACGACAGCGTCGCGCACGTGTAGTGGCTACTGTTGAGCGTCAGGTTGCTGATGATGTCTTCCAGCAGCACGGCCTTGCCCGTGTACGTGCCTTTGCAAAACACAAAAGCAATGAAAGAAAGTGCGTCAGAGTAGAACCATTTATGTCTCGAGTTCACACGGTTGTAGCAAGAGAGGCAATACGCACCAAGGTTCATCTTGACGTGCGAAAAGTGGACGTGGAAGTGGTAGTAGGTCGGCTGGTAGTGCACGTAGATGCGCAGCGAGCTGCTGGGGATGCCGAACTGCACCTTCATCGCTGCCAGACTCGCGTTCCTATGTTTAATGCATCGATGTCAGCAGACATGTACCACAACTAATAAGAATACGAGAAGAGGATGGCAAAAGTACCGAATGTTCTTGAGCAGTGAGATATGGGAGCCGTTCAGGTCGCGCAGCGAGCGGATCGACCTGTCATTCACGATCGCGAGCGTGTACACCGACTCGATCTGTTTCGTATCAACAATAGCAATCAAATTCCTCAATGAGCTCGAAGCAAACACTGGAGTCCTCATACCGGTACGGAAAGCACAATAGACATGCTGCTCTTACGTTGGACGTGTCAGACCACTTGAAGTCAGGCAGCAGGATGAAGCCCGTCGCTGGGTCTGGGTCTTCAAAGATGATCCGCTCCGACTCCGTTTTGCTGATTGTGCAAAAAAAGATATACAAGCAAGCAAACTTGAGTTCATACACACGAAACCCCACACAGACAATTTGATGATATAGCGATGACAAGGGCGTACTGCTCGAGGATGTTGTAGATCCACTCGATCTTCTCCAATGGCAGGCTCTCGATGTACGGTCGCGTGACCTGCTCGTACACTTCCTGCGTCTCCACGACCATGTGGAAGTTCTGGTCCGTGTGCTTGCGCACGTGCGTCTCGGTCGCAGGGTAAATCAAGTTGATCTGACCGTATCACAAAGCATGCGCTTACACCATTAGCATCCATCCAGCCATATGCAATCAAGCAAGCCTTGGCTCAAAATGTACCCAGCTGGCGCATCAACGCTTGTTACCTTGAACGGCTTGACGTCGCGCGAGATGTCGCCCAGGTACGTGCTGTAAATGTCGTTGTGCAAGATCTGATGCAGCGATAGCGAGCGGAAGACGTCGTTGAGCTCGCTCGGGTCGAGCGGCGGCTTCTGCAGAATGAGCACAGCCGCGTGCTTCTTCGGGTCAGAGTAGAAATGGCCGAGCACCGCAATCTCCGTGTCGGTCGCCTTGAGCACGCGCGCCACGCGGAAATCACGCAGCATCTTGCGACCGGCGCCATACGCGGCGTGCTGCCTTGTGGTGAACGCGTACGCGAGCGCAGCGGCCGCTGTGGCGCACGCGCCGATCGTGACGAGCTGCGCCTTTGACAGCCCCATGTTGATCACGAAAAAATAATTGTGCGAATTGACTTGCTCATACATTTGACTCATTCACTAATGACATAGCAAATACAGTACATCTGTATTTAATGACATGTATTGGATAGTATTGATTGTGAAATGCTGGAACCTGTGTCCAGTCCAAGCAGCACCTGATGTGGACGAACGCTGCGAACGCAAAGCGTGAAAAATGAGCTTCCCAATCGAAAGCTGGTGCGTGAACGCACGAATACATTCCTTTACATTACGCAGCAAAAACAGCATTTGCTCTCTAAGGTCTTCACAAAATTTCGGTACTCGAGCTCTGCCCGAGGCGGAACCGCTAACGCTGGGGACTTTGATACCGATCCGTCGCTCGTCGTGTTTGATGTGTACTCTTCTTCCCCGCTAAGTTGTTTTCTTCGCCAGTAGTGGCCGTGCTTCTCTCTATCGAATTGGTTGTCCTTGTCAGTGCTGAACTCTTTGACACCCTGGTTGTCGGCATCTCCAATCATTGGTGTCAAATCTGACACACGTCCATCTGAAGGCTTCGAGTCGGATAGGGGTTGAAGCTGAGCTCGGGGGTTGTCGGGAGTATTTTTTGGTTGCTCCTGTAAACGAGATAGAAGCTTCTCGTTTTGCTCTTCAAGCTGCTTGTTTCTCGCAAGAAGTGACTCGTGCTTGAACTGCAGCTCCATCTGAAACAACCATCACCAAACCGAAAAGAAAGAATAAGTACAAGTGTGCATACAAAGAGACTGCCGTTCGATGACACTTACGTAGGCGAACTTCATCGCAGCGAGTTTCTCTTCGGTCGTAGATTCGAAGACAGGTGACGGCTCGGGCTGCTCAACCGGCAATACAGTCGCTGCTCCAGTCGAGTGGATGCTTCGATGATTGGCTTGATCATTCAAGAACACCACTCCTGCTTGGCTTAGTGCATCGATCCAGCGAGCATTCGTCGAAACCATTCCTTCCAGCAATGACTTCATGCCTACGCTTTCTTTCTGGAGATAGTCGAGATGACGATCGAACACGTTCAGATCCACGCGATGCTTCCTTGGAGAGCTGTCAACTGGATCGGTATGCATAACTTGTACTTGGGGTAACCTCGACGGCAACGTCGGAAGCTCCGAACGAGCATTCTGTAGGACAGATGAAGTTAATTAAAAAATATGATTGATCGACCCTGCGGCAGGGATAAGCGAATCGCTCTTCAGCAAATACCTTTCTGTGCGTCCGTCGTCGAGGTGACGCGCCATGACGAGCGCTGTGTCTTGAGCTCTCTTCAGCCGACACCGACTGCTGTACTCGCGGAGAACCCAAAGGAGATTCTGGAGACAGATCAATGATCGTGAATCGGCCTTTCACTTCAGTCTTCCCTTGTCTGTACAACACAAATTAACAGCACACAGTTAGATTCCTTTTCATTATGACATCACATCCTACACAACGATCTCTATGCAACTCACCTCGGCTGTGCAGCTGCGAAGTTTCGTTGTCCTTCGTCATTCGAGTGGCCGTTCTTCCTGGGGCTCACGCGGTTGAGCTCTTCGAAATCAGGAATGTCTGTGACAACAAACCGGCGCGGGGTGCGATGTCGTCGTCCCGTGATTTTGCTCCCGACGTTCACTCGCAAGTTGGACTTGGTAGACTCGCTCGCGCCGCTTTGACTGCCCGCGAACGAGGACGTCGACACGCTGCGCTCGAGCGAGCCTCGGATCAGCTGCTCCATCTCGATGCTGCAAAACTGTTCGGGTCGATGCTGCTGGCCCGTCGTTTCCGTGGCGCCGACGAGTGCGTCCAGCTGCTGTTCAAACGCGAGCATGTGCTGGTGCTGATGGCGGGAGTCGCCGGCACTGAACGACGCCGCGGTCGGTCTCCGTGCGCGCGAAGCCGACGGGTGCGGCCTCCACGCACCCGTCGCGGCGATCATGGACGTGGCGGACGCCTCTCCGGCGACATGCTCAAGCGGGAGACTGCGCGGCATGTTGACGGTGGGGAAGCGCGCGTCGATCCCCCTTCCCTGCCTCCCTCCCTCGTGGCGACTCCGCGTGAGCGAGCGAGCGGAGTGGCGCTCTCCTACTCGCCTAATGCAACGCTGCTGGCTGCTATTGCGGAATGCGCAAAGAGGCGAGCAAAGCAAGAGGCGAGCAAAGCAAGAGGCGAGCAAAGGGAAAGCGTGAAGGAGTGATGGTCGCTTTGAGTGGCAAAACTGTGTGGAAGAGACAGCAAAAGAGGAGGATGCGTTTCTCAGAGTGCATTTGAGCCAGTAAAATACCTTTATAGAGAGATTTATAGCCAATAAGAAACCTGGAAGGAGGTCGAAAGGAGGAGCACCGTGGGTGGGTTCAGAGTCATTGTGGCGCGAGTTCCTGCAACGTTGAGCGTCGTCTTCAAGCGCCTGGCGCTCTTTTCTCGATTTGATATTTCTATTGACGAGTGACTTCAAGCGCCAAGCTCCAACCAAACCACACCGAGCTCCAAACTGTGTGGTGTGGCGTGGTTTGGCTCCGATCACACATCTCGCATGGGATTTGCAACGAGGAGGGTATTACATACCTACGTAATCACGGTCTTGATATGAGGAGGCGAACTCCCTCAAAGCAATCAGTTTCCCCATTCTCAACGCTGGCATCTCGCGTGCATAGCTCTGTGCAAAAAGATCTCATGACCGCGTTGAATCAATCAAACCACAGTTGGCCAACTGTGGTTTGAAAAAGTGTTGGACATGGTGGTGGTGGGGCATCTTCACCCACCAGCAGCAACTGCTCCGTTCGCATCGTCTTCTTTCAAAAGTTAGTTCAAAACGTCGCAGTTGCAGCTTGCGAGTTTGCTGGCTCCTTCCCTCGACGAGAACAGGGAGTTGCTATCAGCAGTGTTGCTGAAATGCTACAGGCTCCAGCGCAAATGAGTTCGGGTTCGTTGGTTCGGGGCGTGCGTGCATGAGTTTACAGGTACAGTACCACCCAAGGACCTGTTGACGCGTCTGCCGCGACTGGACAGAAATGAAGAGCATGCACGTTCACGCGAAGGACAGACCGGTCGAAAAGGGTGCAGCGCGTTTGCTGCTGTCAGGCAAGGCAAAACACTACTCTATGACATGTGTTTGACTGTACTGATTTCGCTGGAGGACTGGACGGTTGTCCATCAATAAGCGACTCTTTTGACATGGACGATATCAGTCAGTTTAGTCCAATCATTGGTGCTGGTGCTGAATCAAGCTGGGAGCACAGAAAAAAAGAGATTATGTGCGAATTCCGCTAGCGTAGATACAGTTAAAGACATTATTGCTGTCAAGACTACTGCTGTTGCTAGTTCACATGTGCGTTACTACAACTATGTGCTTGCTCGACAAGCTTTCCGACGCGTGGATTTCATCAATAGCAGCGACCTACTGCCTAACAGCGACTCGCTTGCAGTCGTTCACAAAATCTTGGTACTTGTGCAAGATCTCTCGCCAGCACGCCCCATTTCTTCACAAACGAATCGAGTTCAAGGCTCAGCGCAGCATCCTTGAGTCGTAGATCTGGCTGCTTCTGCAGAATCCACTCAATTATCTCAACGTCTCGCCGACGGAGCACGCGCTGCAGCTCGGCAACAGTAAAGCGATACTCTCTGCCGATATCCTGGTACCATTTCAATACACAGAGCTGGCCAGTCTGAACACTCACCTGCATCGCCGCCTGAAGTTTGCTCTCGTCCATGGCCCCGCTCTTATGGAGCCATTCCAGGATGTGTACCTGTCCATGTCGGGCACTCATCCAGGGACTCATGAGACCAGGTGGCACATTCAAGTGCAGCCACTTCAAAAGTCCCAGATGGCCGTACTTGCTCGCCGTCGTCACCACAAGTTGGACGCTTTTCTCAAAGTTCACTCTCGTGCTCTCACTCTCTTTGGTGATTGTAGTAAACAAGAACTTGAGCAGTGCGTGCTGGTTGTGCTTCGCAGTCCACTGGACAATCCGGTAGTCCAGCAACTCGGGGCTGTGCTCCATGAACTCCTGTACCAGACTCCCGTCTCTTGTGCTGTGCAGAATGCGCTTCAGGTTTGCTTTTGCAAAGATGGTCGGATACTCGACCTTAATCAGTCGACGCACGATGTCCGAGTGACCGTGACGACAGGCCCAGGCTCCGAGCGATTTTGCGGGTGTGATCTTCTCCGGATAGTTGTCCAGCGTCCATCGGATCAAGCTCTTCACCCACTCCCAGTCTCTGTGCTGGTGGCCCCAGACGAAGTGAGGGTAGTAGTCCACAGCGGGGCTCTCCCAGTCGGACGCCACAATCTGCCAGAAGCTGTTGAAATGGTCGCGAAGATTGCCCCGCGCAGCGACTTCCTCGAGGAACTCCCACGCACCCTGGCGCACAAGATTCTGCACTTCCAGGGTGGAAAGCGGCCAGTCCGGTCGGTTCATGCTGTGGATCCACTTGGCTACCTCAAGGTTACCACTCGTTGCTGCCGAAGCGAAGCCCCTCTCGCTCCATGTGTCGTGCCTCTCTGCCAGGTACTGCACCATTTCGAGATTGCTATACTCGCAAGCAATTTCAAAGCTGCCTCGGAAATCGCGAGGAGTGAATATCGACTCCTGATCTCCAGATACGCTGTTGAGAAATACAGTCAAGAGACCAACGTCGCCGTGCTTAATGAACGCGGGAAGCATGCGGCGATCCAGTTGAGCGCCCCTGTGCTCATGGAGCCACATCATCACGTCCGCGTAATAGAAGCCCTTGTGCAAGCAGAGCAGAATGACTTCTTCCGCGGGTAGGTCTGGAAAGCACTCGTACGCCCAGACCACAACCTCCAGACGGCCGCCTTGCACAGCACAACGCACGTGCTCAAACGGGACAGGTTCCAGCTCGAACTTGGAGTCGAGCCACTTGAGGATCTCTACGTGGTCCGAGTCCATGGCAGTGGTCACCAGCTCAGCAACTGAGTATTTCGATTCTGATTCTGCCAGTTGCTTGTTCTCGAAAAGCCATTGGAGAGCTTCGAGTCGTCCGTTCTTCACTGCTTGGACAAGGGCTGACTGAGCAAATGACCAGTTGTACTGATCCTTCGAGCGCTTGAGCACCTCCAGGAGCTCAATATCGCCTTCTTCCGCCGCGTACACCACCGGGTCCCGCAGTTTCTCAGCATCTTCAAAACTGGAACTCACCACTGACACGACGCATTTCTTCTTCCCTTGAAACGCAAACCCGCTGCGATGAACTCTTCTCACGGGATTCTTCATCCCGACGCTGACCTTGTCATTGCTCCTTGTAAACCACGCGAAAATGCCCACGCGCACGTCGAAGGGCACCATCATCTCAAGCGCAGCATTCCGACGTCCAGGCTCCTGACTCACAAAGACGGTGTCGCGCGCATGCTCGACGAGCCACTGCGCGATCGCCAGGTGACCCGCGTGCGCGGCATATTCTACTGCAATGAACGGAGAGTACGCCGTCGTGGAGTGCAGCCAGCGGACCACCTACAGATCCCCATGCTTCGCTGCCTCGTACATGATGTCTTCCGGGAAACAATAGGCTCGAAATGAGTTCACCCACTGCATCATTCGTACGCGTTGTGAGCCACTGGTCTTTGCTTCTTTGTCTTCCGCATAATTGATCCACAGCAGTTTCCCATCGACACAGCGGTCCCTGTACTGATCGTTGTAAACTGCTTTCCCGCGCTTGCGCAGCACATACACGACGCGCAAGCGTCCGTGCGCCGCAACAAAGTACAGCAACTGGTTCTTCTTGAAAGGGTACGATGGCGAATGGTCGCGGAGAAGACTCGCTGTGGCATCGTCGTCGTACTCCAGCACGTACATCATGAGGCGCAGACTGTCGAGCACGTCGAGCGCCTCAACAACCCCAGCGAGCAGCTCCGACTCGGTGCGGAGCAGCGCGTGCCACTGGAAAGGCATGGCGCTTTGCGCTGCAGCGTCCCAGAGGGTGACCCTGCGGGGTTTGTGCCGATAGAGGGCACAGGACTTCTTCGTCGCTTGGTCATGGACGATGGCTTTGGTTTGGCCACCAAATGAAGAGAATGTCTTTTGTAGCTAAGCTGGTTGGCTGGTAGTGATTCTGTTGCATTGTGGATTTTTTACCCAAAAAACACCTTGACCTGCTTGATGGTGACTTGTGCATGAAGTATGTTTGGCAGACAGCGACAGGAAGAACAAGAAGCTTGGTAAATATATTGAAGTCGTTGGAGTCGTTAACTTAAAAAGCAAATAGTAGTTGGTTTGTGGCAGAGAGGGAGGGAGAGTGAAGTTTGAGTCGCACTTGTCGAGCTGAGCTTCCGATGACGCAGCAAGAGAGTGGCTGGGGGTTAAATAGGTGGGAGGGAGGGAGGCGAGGACCTCGGAGGGGACGGACTGACTTCACAACAGACTGCTGGTTGTTGGTGCTTGGTGATGAGGTTTTCTTCGCGAAAGGCTGGACTGGATCACACAGGCTTGTCGAGTGCATTCTATTGGTCACTCACCCGTGCGAATCCAGTGGCTGGAATGGAAACCGAGGACTTAGAAACAGTACCGGGACACCGAGTAGAGCACGTCGGCGTCCTTCGCCTTCATCTCCTCGTCCTCCGCGTCCACGACCGTCTCGCTTGGTAATCTCTCTCGCTGCTTCATCTCGATCTGCTTCTTCACGACCACAGGGCCAGGCGACATCGACTTGTGTGGAGATGCGGGCAGCGACGAAGCGGAGCTGCACGTGAAGAATCGAATTGCTCGCTCCATGAAGCTGCCGGAAGACTTCTGGCGTATCTCTGCGATTTCGACGTGCGCGCACTCTAATTCGGACTCCAATTCCACGATGCGCGTTGCCTGCTCGACGACCTCCAAATGGCTCGCCTCTATCTGCATCTGGACTTTCTCGTACTTCTCACGCATCTCTCTCGCCTCTTGCTCTGCGAGCTTGAGTCTCTTGTTGGTTGCCTCGATCGAATCCAGGAGTCTCTGATTGTCGCTTTCAAGGCGGACGACGTGGATTTTCTGGAACTGCCGAGAGAACATGCAGAACGTTTTCACCTAGAGAATGCAGCAAAGAAAATGTCAGCGAAACATGATAACCACCCAAGTCAAGGAGGAAATAAAACGAATGCAAGCAAACATACCTTGACGTATGCCATTCGCCACCGCTCACGCGCAAGTCGAGCTTTCTTCAGACGACGGAACCTCGCCTTCGCAATCAGTACGCGCACCTGCACTTGCACCAAGACCACGCTTCGCTTCCGCTTCACGGTCTCAAAGAGCCACAGGAACGCTCGCTTTGCCAGGTACTGTGTCATCACCTTCTTCCACAATTTCTGCAAGTAAATAACTTTCTGCAGCGGACCGAGCCATTTGAGGAGCCACCGCTGAC
This sequence comes from Globisporangium paroecandrum, assembly GCA_023333955.1. Taxonomy (NCBI): domain Eukaryota; phylum Oomycota; class Peronosporomycetes; order Pythiales; family Pythiaceae; genus Globisporangium; species Globisporangium paroecandrum. The sequence continues at coordinate 5,389 of JAASFU010000415.1, read as the reverse complement.
GCGGGGGCAAGTAGTTCTTCTTCAGCAGCTTGTCAAGAAGCACCATCTTGTGATCTGGCAGATCCTGGTATGCATGCATGATCTGCGCTTGGTGAGCCATGCGGTTCCACACTTTGCTGATGCGGTGCAGCACGCGAAGCTTGCGCAGGCGCTTGCGGGCGAGGTGCTGACGGACCATGCACTGGATGATGGTCGCCTTGCGCTTGTACTTGCAGTCCTGGAAAATGCGCTTGAAGATGTTGAACGTGATCATCGTCGTCGTCGCGGAGATCCAGCGCTTCTTGGTCACATAGTGGACGATCTGAGACGGCAGCTTCTCAGTGGACGCCTGCGACGGTGTCAGCAGCTTGTCCAGCAAGTCGATCTTGCCTGTGCGGAAGAACAAGCGCGTGTCACCGAGTCGGTACGCAGAGGTTGGGAAATCGTACGCATGCAAGATCGCCTGCGTGAATAACTTCTCGTTCGACTCGAAACGTGCCCAAATCTCGGGTGGGAGCATCGGCTTGTACACGTCCACCACTTCAGCGTACAGAATACGAGTAGGTAGTCCGACGCGGAGCACCTCGCAGGCTTGCACAGTACCAGAGCAGCGAAGTTGTTCAACGACAAACGGTTTGTCGAAGATACCCGGCTTCATCTGGGTGTTTGGCTTGATGCAGCGCACAAAGTTACAGCTCGTGCCCTCTAATTCCGTCGTCAACCCCTTCATCTGCGTAGAGAACAGGTTCGACGTACTACCACCCTTCAGGCGCTTCGATGACCCCAAATTGCTGAGTGCACTGGACTTGGAGGACTGGCTAGTCTGCGAGTTCGAGCGGTTGCGTCCATTCAGCTCCTGCAGAATGCGCGACATCGAGCGCTTGATGAGCTCCTCGAACTGATCCGAGATGATGTTGTTGTTCTTGTCCACGAAAGACGCAATTGTGTACGTCACCGTCCCCGCGTAATGGCGGATCATGAATGTGTCGCGAATGTCCTTCGGGTGTGGAGCTGGGAAGCACGGGTTGCGCTTGAACAGGTTGTGAAGACGCTCGTTCAGCTTGCGGTCCGAGGGCATCGGGAGGCGCGAGACATTGTCGATCGTGACAAACAGACCGCCGTGACGACTCGAGATGAGGTTCAAGCATTCTCGGTTGTCTGAGTACGTGACGACATCTTCGCTTGGGCTGACCTCTTGTTTCAGGAAGCTGTAAATAAGGAGAGACAAGTTAGGTGTTAGTTTTGCATCAGCACCCGCTCCACCTTACAATCAAATGGAAAAACACGTACTCAATGTCGTCAGGGCTTCTCGTCTTCATTTCGACACCAGGAAGCGGGAACGCGAACGAGAGCGAGTGGTTGATCGGGTTGAAAATGTGCTCCGACCGGTACAGCTCCTGCTCTGCTTCAAAGATGCACGAGTTGAACAGACTCTGCAGCGCTTCATTGGCGTAGTTGATCAGCAACTGCTCGAACGAGTTACGGTTCTTTGGCTCGAAATCCTCAAACCCAAAGATATCCAGCACGCCAATATACGGGATCACATCGCTCCGAAAAGAGTCGTAGTCGAGCGCCGACGCACACTGCAGCATCAGCCACGTGAACGTGTGTTCGTAGATCGTCTTGGCGATCGTATCGCGCGAGTAGATCGCATTGCGCATGTCGCGCTTCGCGTAATAAATCGAACCACGTCGGGTTCCGCGTGTCATGATCCGCTTCAGCAAGATACACTCATTGAGCTCCTGGTGGGTCACACCGAGCAGCTCTGCCGCGTACTGAAGCGCCTGCTCAGAATCCTTGTCGCCTTCTGCGATGCACGCGGTTTTACCCTCGGACGTGTCTTCTTCGCTAATCTTCACATTGCCCAAGTGCAGCAAACCCGCGACCAATCTGAAAATCTCGTCCTGCGCATCGTCGCGAATGCCCACGAACTCGAGCGCTTTGCACAGTTTCCGAAAGCTGTGTGCGTCGTCGATCCCGTCCACCTCCATGCAGCCAGACTGGTTCAAGTACTCGTACGCCGATGGGTCGTTCGGCTTCAGGTGCAGCGACTCTTCCAGGTATTCATCCTGCGCCGAGTGCAGCAGCTCGTAAAAGATATGGAAGTTGCGCTCACCCATAGGTTGACTCACGAGTCGAGACTTCTCCAGCAGGTATGTGTCGATGGACGCACCAGTGAGCTCATGGGAGCCCGTGGAGAACTGCAGGCGCATGTACTTGCCAAAGCGACTCGAGTTGTTGTTTCGGTGGGTCTTGGCGTTGCCAAAGGACTCGAGGATCGGGATCGTCTCCATGAGTCGTTCACCGACCGCGATTGGCGACAATTTGCGGCTGCTCGAGTTGTTTGAGTGCGGGTACGAGAGCGCCATGGTCGCGGACATCGGCTGGACCGACATCGTGAGCTCTGGCTCCATCTCGTCCTCAGAGGCCGACGCAGAGCGCGCGGGGCCGTGCGACGCGCGCTGTGTGAGGAAATCCAGGATGATCTTGGACGTCTCGGTCTTTCCGGAACCAGACTCACCGCTGATGATGATAGACTGGTTCTGCATCACAGCACGCACGGCACACAGTTGTCGATACGCATTCTAGTAGCAATAATTCATTCATAGCCAACACACAACAGACATAACAAGTCAGCATTTAGGTACACTGAGAAAGTACTCGAAGCTGAATAAATAAACAAAAACAAAGTGTACCTCTGCGATGTTGTATGGATGTGGAGGACATCGGTCGAGCGGCTGGCCGATGAAAAGCGATTTGTCGGGCTCTTCCAAACGCTTGAGCGGATTCATTGCGATCAGCACGTTCGCCATGAATGTGTACGGTCGCAGGTTCTGCAGCGACGCGCGGTCCTCCAAGTTCTTCGCGAGCGCGGCTTCGTGCAGGTGGCGAAGCGCCGTCATATCCGACGCCGTCCTGTCATAATACACACATATACGCAAGCGTTGTTCATAAGCACACATACACACATATATATTAAAGACACACGCCCATACATACATACACAGCCACACTTACGTGAACAACGGGTTCGCCGGATAGAGCGGGATCTCGTCGAGCGGGAGCATCTGCGGCGGGAAGTCGGCGGAGTCGCGCGCCTCGCCACTCGCCTCGTCGATCGCGACCCACTTGACCGTGTTCTCGCCGTTCTGGAGCGCGATGACCTGGCCGAGCGCCCATCCGTACGCGCCGTCCTGCTTCCAGTAGAGCTCGCCCACGCGCACTCTATCCTTTGGCGCAGGCGCCTCTTTCTCTTTCGAGCCTGCTAATGTGCTGCTGTTGTTATTCGCCATGCTGTTCTTGGGGCTGACGGCGGCGGACGGGGCCATGGCGCTGGGCGGAGACACTTCTTCCTGCGGCGGCGGCAGCGAGTCGTCCTGCGGCGCGTGCTTCTTCTTCCACACTGAGACTGTTGTTGCGGCGGCTGTTGCTTGGACGCTCACACCCACAGGCGCAGGCATGGTGGGGCGAAGGGACTTGTGAGCGAGACGTGCGTGTTAGCGCGCAGGTCCAACACTATGGGAAACAAAGAGTGGGATGGACTCTTTGGTAGAGTTGCTGCGGGTTTAGCTGGCTGGATTTGCTTGCTTTTGTGCTGTTTACGAGTCGGGTGAGTGCCCCTTCACACCTACCCACGCGCGCATTTGGATTCCCTCCGCAAAAGGAGATTGCATTCGTATTTGAATCCAAAGGTTATCTATCAATACAGATTCATAAAATCAATTAATACAGGTTACGGAGATTTACGTCAATCAACTAAGCCAGCAAACCGGCTGTCGTTTGAATGAATATTGTTCATACGAGCGACACTACTAGAAAACGAATCGCTTTTAGCAGGACATGCGAATATTAAGAAGCGGCTGTGGGGAGGAATAGTGAATATTTTTGTCGGGTGAGCGAGCTCTCAGTTGCCTGAAAGAGAACAATTTGCATTTTCGAACGAGCTTCGAAGAAAAGAGAACAAATTTAGCAGCACACAATTGCGACGAGAATTTTTTTTATCCACACCGACACATGGCATTAGTAGAGAGCACAGATGCTATTGAGCGAGCGGCAGCACGCGCTTGGGAATAAATAGCGTTCGTGGGTCTAAATTAGCCCGAAAGGTGCGTATTTTCGGCCCAAACGCCAAAGCGAGAAAGTAACGAATGCGATGATACAAAGCTGAGTGTGATTTGAGTTGGTGCGACCCCAGGTAAAAGCTGTTTGGCGCAGAGCACGGCACAGGGTGGTCAGAAAGTGCATCTTCTTTTCTCTCTTTCGAATCTTTTTAGGACGAGCGAGATTTATTAGAACGCGGTTTTAGACTGGACTTTTGTTCTGACTGCTGGCACCATATCCATCACCTTGGGTTGAGACTTTGAAGATAGAATGGTGTCCCCAGTTATGGGGACACCACACAGATCACATTCCACTTAACGGTATCACACACGACAAAGCTAACATTTTGTTGCCAAGAATTTTGGTGGCACCTCTTCAGTCGACCTCTATTATTTAAGGAGGGATAAGTTCTATTTTTAGCAGCAGCTGCTTTTTTTTTTTCCCTGGTGGGCCTCTGAGCCTGTCCTGACTAGTGTGTGCTGTCTTCCGACCTTCTGAGGGTAAAGACCTGCAAACATTCAACCAATTTCAACTGACTCTTTCCAGTCAAAAATCCTCAAATATCAGGTTCTGTATCTATTGCACCGCATGGTCACCAAATCAAACATCAAGGATCAAAAATTAAAACCTCCATATATGCCTGCCTCCCCGAAGTCATGCTTATCCTATCCCTAGGGTAGGTTAAGCATTCTCCTATAAGAGAATAAAATCATCATACATACTTTAGTACAAAAATTGTATACAAAGATGTATACAATGTGGTCAGGGTGTTTTTATGTTTGGAATTGTGCACCCCACACGATTTTCACTGGCGGTCACATACTCAAAGCACGATAGAATATAATTCGGATGGAGTCTGTTGTTGCTGATAACCAGCACAACCAAAATCCACTCGCTTATCGTATTTGTAGCAAGGACGACTATGCGTGGTTTTAGCTTTGGGGCATATCTGTCTTGTTGCCTTCGTCATCTAATTTAAAAAGCAGCAGGGAACACAGCGATGTGCTTGGTCGCAAATTATGAGTATAGAGTGGCCAGTTACAAGTTTACCGATAGTGCATTGTATGTAGTTTGATATTAGGATTTCGACGTAGGTGCTCAATCGAGCGTATGGTGAAAGTCCTCTGTAAGTATCGCACATCAACAACAACGATATCACTCTGGCGAATTCTGTATGGTCGGCAAAATGAAGCATATCAGCTAACCTAACAGATTGGCTTTCAATTGTTTACGTCTTGCGCATTCTTTTTGTGGGATGATTGCATCTTCGTTGCTCGTTTTAACTCCATTAGCCACACACACGACCGCT
>JAASFU010000414.1:0-23961 GCA_023333955.1 Globisporangium paroecandrum | reverse complement strand
CTCTGCCACCTCCACGTTGCGGAAAATACACCAAGTGGAATCTGCAGTTGTTCAGTTTCCTCCAATGCGCAGTCCTGATCATTGCAGACGATACGGGGACGCCGTCACGGCGGAAGGCATTCACCCACTTCACGATTGAAGTCTCTGCAGTTTGTGGAAGCGTGGTTGCGAGGCCGCGATCACGACTGTGTTGATGGCTGGAAGTTGCTGACGTCCCGGCGCGCTGCTCAATGTGAGCGCGCTGCTGCTTCCATTTGTTCATGAGCTTGCGCTTTGACCCTTTTGGACCGTCTTCCGTGCTGGAGAAGAACTGTGCGATGGTGGCGCTAATGCCCGCTGTTGCGTAGTAGTCGATCATCTTCAGCTTGAATTGGTAGTCGTATGGCTGCCTCGTGTACTTGTTCTCGCTCCTACCGCCATTGACGCGACACTGACCGACTAGTTTCCCCATCAGCAGTTATTATTCGAGTCTGTGAGCTGGCATCATGGGGCAAGAAATTGGCTGGCTATCCTGGTTTTCCTAGTTTAAATCGACCACATCCTGGTTTTTCCCAGTTTAAATCGTCCGCATCCTTGTTTTATTTATGCGCGTAATTACGCATGTGTGTTGAAAGTGCTTCAAATAGAAGGTGCCGCCTTTGACATGCATTTTAGGGTAAATATGTCAGCACAACACTGGAATCGGCTGTTTCTGCGTGTCATGATGTGTTGCGACAAACAACACATCATGACTTAAAATCGCCACCTAATCGCGCAACATTATTCTTTCCATCGCGATCTGCACCTCCTGCCTGCGATGTTGCACGAACGCTGAGCACGACCGCGTGTCATCGCGCAACATTCTTTCCATCACACACCCTCTCACACATTCAACAACAACACTCCCAAAAGAGAAGGCGATCTGAGAATCCCAATAGCAAACTCCAAAAGCAAAGCCATAAACCAGAATAATGATCCGCGAAGTGTGGACGATCGAACTGGGCGTGGGCGTGGGGCCCTTCCGCCTCGGCGCAAGCATCGCCGAAGCGCTGCACGCGCTCAAGGTGTGTGCTGTGTGTACTGTGTGTATTGTGTGCTGGTCGGTATTGTGCGTAAAGCAAAGGCTCAATCTTTCGTGTGCCTTTTCTCTCTCTGTTGTTGACGCGGTGTCGTGTGATGGATGACAGAGCCGAATGCCCGTGCGACCGTTCGAGATCCTCTATAACGCCGCGGATCTATACAAGAGCGACCTAGTGATCGACTCGGCGGAAGACGGCTTTCGCGTGAGTCATTTCCTGTATGTTCTGTTGATATGATGATGAACCATGTGCTGATTGATCTGCTTCATGCATGTGCGTGTGTATCATATCATCACTTTGAAATGCAACCCATGAATTGAATAGCTCAAGTTCGACCCTGTACGCCAAGTGCTGACCGTGATCGAGTTCTACGACGTGAACCGCATTGCGCTCAAGTACGGACGCGTCGTGATCTTTGGCGGAGACATTGCCGCCACGTTCATGTCGGTCTACAATGTGAGTTGCGAACATGCCATGGGGATCGCACTTTGTATAGTATGTTTGCTGATGTTCGCGTGTGTTTTTCTTCTGTCTGTAGCTCTTTGGGCCGACGTTCCCAGGTCGTTATGAGGCAGCAGAGAAGGTATAATGCATTGCAAGCTGGTTGTCCATCTACAATTCGATCACTCTTGTTTGTATTCATGGCAAACGGTTTGTGTGTTCTGAATGGCTTTGTAGAGCTACTTCTTGGGCTACGAAGGCGGCTGCGTCAAGTTCCCGATTCCAGAAGAGTACCGTCATCTGTACCAGAATGACACGGAGCTCCCCATGGAGTTTCCGGTAAGGGAGGGCATCCATTCCGCTCTATCTACTATTCTGATTGGCACACAACATCGCCTAACTGTGCCTGATGACTTTTGCAATCCACTTTAACAGAATGGAGCAACCCCAGCGGCGACAGGGTTTATGGTGTTTGTAGGCGGAAACTACCGCGCGCCGAGTGTACCACAGCCCATCAAGAAGTACGTCTCACGACGCATTTTGTACCTATCTATCATTCATATGAAATGGGTTGGAACTAACCTGTAAGCGTGCGTTTGCGGACATTTCAGGTACTACTGTGAGCCGGTGGAGATAGAAGTCAGCGAGAGCACAACGTCGCTCACGTTCACAGGGCGGAAGCAGAGAATAGAGCTGGGCTGGTCCCCCCAGGTGAGTGAGTGGCGAGACCAGGGCTTTCGTTCACATAATCCAAATATGTTGCAGTGGGTTTTCGAAGTGCTGATTCATTTTTCTGCGCGCTTCCACATTTTCCCAGGAAGTGATTAGTGAAATTGGACAGCCAGTTTCCGTCTTCCGCAAGTCGGAAGATCCAAACGACGGGTAAGTGGTTTATTGTGAGACTTGTGTGACTCTGTGTCATTTTGGAAATGCCCATGCGTGTTGATGAATGGATGAATGATTGGGTACAGCGCGAGCGTCGCGGGAGGGGCCATTGGGGACTATTTTCACAATTACCCGCACTTGGGGATTGACATTCTCTATGACTCGCTGCACTCAGTCTCGAAAGTGATCATGAAGACGAATGCGCTCGGGTATGTTTGTCGCGCTGGTTTCTCGTCGTACTGAATCAAGGATCGCTAACCATCCCAGTTGATGCGTGTGTTCTTTTTCCACAATTGTAGCCATCCCGAGTTTGGTTCGTACCACAAGTGCAACTTTCACTTGTGCTTCCAGACGGCGCCAATTCTGCAAAAGTCTGGCATCAAGAAGCACCGAATCTCGGAGATCACACCCGAAACTCCAGTATGTTTGCGATTTTGCATGGTGTTTGGGCAACAATGCACCTTAGCTGATAGCTAACATCATCGTTGGCACCTCTTTCTCTTGATTTCCTTTCTTGGCAGTGGAAAGAGATTCGCACAATGTTTGGCGGTACGTCGGAACTCCGTCCAGTGATCCATGACAACGGACTGGGGTTGCACCCATTCGGCTCGAGTTTGTGCTACAGCCCCACGCCTGGATGCATCTTTGAGGTTCGTGATTGTGGTCGCAAGCAAGATCACTGAATGCTGAGAATCTCGGAGCCATTTGCTCATGCTTTCTCTCTTTCTTTTGAATTGTTCAGGTGATGAAGAATGGCTACATCGCCAGTGTGACGCTCACGTCAGTCTGAGCACACATACTCGTCAAGAATAAGAAGCGCTTTTCATCGTAGAATCAAGTCACAAGAGTCTATCAAATCCGCAACGAGCACCAAGAACAAAAGATGACACACTAGCTGTGTGCTCCAGAAGAAAAACAATCAAGCGTCCAGGTGTCACCATACATACAGTACATGCTGCGTTTTGAAAGTCCCTTTTGCAATTCATATTATTGAGTCGAAACGACGGGCAATGTTCTCTAATCTACATGGTTTCTCTAGTTTCTAGGTTGTCGGGAGTGGTCGTACGAGCCTGGAGGGAGTGGCGGAGGTGGAGGCTGCTGCTGAGCGTTTGGGTAGTAACCAGTCGGCTGCGGTGGGTACTGCGGAGCTCCGTGATGGTATGGTGGTGGTGGCGGTCCAGGTTGATAGTACTGCTGTTGTCCTGGCATCGGAGGCGCTTGTGGTGGGTAATGAGGCGGAGGAGGCACGTGCGGTTGCTGGAACTGGTGTTGCGGCTGGAAGTGCTGTGGCTGATGGTGCGGGTACGGATGCTGAGGTGGTGGTGGTGGTGGCTGGCGGTGCGGGTTCATCTGCATTGGGTTGTATGGCATCGGAGGAGGTGGTGGCTGGTAGCCAGTTGGTGGAGGTGGTGGCTGTGCGTACCCACTGACAGGTTGACCAACGTACCCAATGTGCGGAGGAGGAGCGTTTGGCGCGACATACCCTGGCTGCGTGTAGTGCGTGTGTCCACCGTGGCTCTGACTCTGGAACTGCACTTGACCTGGGTTATGGTGACTGTAGTTGGTTTCACCACCACGGCCACTTCCGCCACGACCGCTGCCACGACCACCTCCGCCCCGTCCTCCACTTCCACCACGACCTCCGTACGAATTACTGCTGTTAGCGTTTTCGACGCCTTGACGGTAATCCGTAAAATGAGAGCTAGTGCGGTTGTTGGAGTGGTCTCCACCCATAGTGGCACCTTGCTGACCTGGCTCTGCGTTTCCACCGCGATTGCGCTTACGATTCAGACGCTTCGCAGCAGCTTCCGCCTCGTCGTCCGAGTACACCGCCTCGTCGGTCTCTTCGTCAAAGATGTTGGACGCGTCCGTGCCCTTGTCCTTGATCTTCTCAGGGACGATGTACGTCGTGTGCTCAGTCGCGAAGAACACGACCGTGTTGATCACAGCCTGCGCTGGCATCTTCTCGGCACTTTCGAATCGCACCAGGTACATCGGCATCATCACTGGCCCAAACACTTCGTCGACGCATCCGATCACCGTGCGATCTTCAAAGCATAGCACGCTACCTTCATCCAGCGGCTTGGCGTTCATGTCAGACTTGATCGTGATCATCAAACCCGGGATACTCGCGTTCAAGATCGTACCGCATCGGGCGATCGGGCAGTCCGCGGTGAGCTCCACGCTAGGCTTGCGCACGGGAATCGCAGCGACTTCGTTCGCGGTTTTCAGCGGCGCCGATGCCTTGTTCTCCTCTTTCTCCATCGCAGCTTCGATCTCCGCGCGCAGCTTGTTGCGGTCGTCTTCATCGTCATCATCATCATCATCGTCGCCGTCGGAACTGGACTCGCTCGAGGACTCGATCACGACGTCTTCCTCAGAGGCTTCACTGTCTTCCTCTGTAGCAACAACAGCAGCGCTACTGGCGGCACTCGCAACAGTGATCGTCGCAGGCTGCGTTACGCCATTCACACTTGCACCGGCAAACTGCTCGGAAACAGATCGGATCTCCATTTCCGCGTACTGTGCGGCGATATCCAGATCCGAGACGGGATGGTACGGCACGTGCGCAGGTTGTTCTGCTGGCGGTGCTGGCATTGGAGCTGCTGGAGTCGGCGGTATAGGTGGCATAGCTGGTGCTGCAGTTGGCATTGGCGGCTGGGCAGGCGCTGCGCCAGTCTGTTGGTCCATGGCGCTGGCGTCCTGCATCTCATGGTTCATGGTGGTGGCGTCACTGGTTGTCTCCATCGCCGGTAGTTGGTCGTGGAGCGAGCTCTTCAAATAGGCAGATGCCCTTTGAGGACCATCCACCAACCCACCCATACAAGATTGATCCAAACTGACTGATCCTTCCACCAATCAAAACCGTGGGTCTGGTGGAGCACCAAGTATAAAGTGAGCCACATCAAATTGGGTATTTTGATGGAATAACGTGTATCCACTAATGTAGGAGATTTAGGTCGAGATTGAGCAAACAGGGTCTTCAATTGGTCGTGTTTGATTGACACTGTGAGCTCCATACAGGATGCACCAAAACGAGCGCAATCGTCCACAGTGATGAGCCCTGTGCCAGCGTCTTCACCGACGCCACAGTTGTGTTCACACGCGTGCATCCACACTCTTGCTCTTCGTATTCTCGCCAGAGGCAGCGTCGCAAGCATCAGTATGGGGGTTTCGCTGCTAAGAGAATGCATTGAGGAGCGTTTTGATGGGAGGGAGATTCCGCAATCTTTCGAAGGCGTGTATTATGCCCCTTTTCGTCCAATCAAGACGAGACGTGGTGAAACTGTCGCCTCTGATTGGCTCTTAGGCTGCGACCATCAGTGTCCGACCTTTTTTACGTTGTTTTCACAGGCGGAAGCAGTGGGGAAGATCGCTCGCCCACCCAACCTTCTTCAAGCTGCTGAGCCCTGCATGCCCAACAAAGCAGACTCACAGCAGGCAGGGGTGAGCAGCTCATTCACAGGAGGCTCACTTTCGAATTCGCGCCGCCAGCCTCAAGCCCCCATCCAGCCAGCAACCCCCAGAAGAAGACCAAGATGTCGTTCGAACTGCCAAAGCTTACCTACGACTACAACGCGCTCGAGCCGTTCGTGGACACCAACACGATGAACATCCACCACACCAAACACCACCAGGCGTACGTCAACAACATCAACAACTACATCGCCTCGGTACGTTTGCGCTTGATTTGATATCTGTGTCTATTTGGTCATGTGGAACTGTAGACGGTAGACGTACTGGACTGTGTTGCTGACTGTGATATGGATACGTTGACGCGATTGTGATAAAAAAATAACAGGACAAGGGCACTGCGCTCAAGGGCAAGTCGATCTTGGAGGTCGTGCAGTCCGCCACGGAAGCACCGGTGCGCAACAACGGTGGCGGCCACTACAACCACTCGTACGTACAAAAGCAAGATGCTATAATCTGATAAAGAACTCTACAATGACTGACGATGGCTACACTCGTGCATCTATCTATACAGGCTCTTCTGGACGTGGATGACCAGCCCAGGCTTGACCAACACGGCCCCGCACGGCGCGTTGAAGACCCGCATTGAGCAGGACTTCGGCTCACTCGACCAGCTGAAGGAGCAGTTCAACGCCGCGGCGTCGACCCGCTTCGGCTCGGGCTGGGCGTGGCTCGGTGTGAAGGCGGACGGCACGCTCGCCATCACGTCGACCCCAAACCAGGACAACCCTCTGATGCCTGGTGTGGACCAGCCACTGATCCCGATTCTCGGCCTCGACGTCTGGGAGCACGCGTACTACCTCAAGTACCAGAACCGTCGCCCAGAGTACATCTCGGCGTTCTGGAACGTCGCCAACTGGGACAAGGTCGTCGAGTACTACGACAACTTTGCCTCCAAGCAGAAACCAGTGGAGATCTGAACTGGTGCTGGCAGCAGCAGCGACCACGTGAAGCAGTCCCATTTGTAAGTACTCCTCTCTGTGTTCTCCTCATTCTACATCTGGACGCTCAAGCAAAGCAAAGCAAGTGATGCGTGGAGGTATGCGCCGTGTTCGTGTTCGTCATGCGTTGTTTAATTCTTCAGTAATTAAATAAAAACAAAACGAACATGAGCATTCTCTACACAAGGCGAATTTTGCATGCGCTTGATGTCTTTAGTGATGTGATGTTGCAGTATGATTTTGCGGAGTTCACATTGCATCCATTCAAGCTTGAAGTTTAAATACGAGCGGCGTGACTCGGTGCTCCCCATTGTCGGTCCCATCTGCTTGCACGCACACACACACACAAAGTGTGATTCAATGGACAGCAGGACAAGGATGACAATTGATAGCAGCTGCACGATGCGCCTGTCACACGTACAGATCGCAACGACGGAGTACTGTTCGCGCAGAGCCACGATCGTGCTGGCTTTTGCAGCCCCCGCCTGGTCTAAATGCAACGGCGCGCCGTGCTGATCCACCAGATCCACCCACGCGAGCCCAGCCATCAGCTCTGTTATCATACGCAATACATAGAAGCACAACAATTACGACATGCAGATATACGCTAGAAGGGCTTGTGTGGACAGAGCCCTACCTTTTGCGAACCGGGCGGCCATGTTCACGACCTCCAACTGTTTCTCGAGCAGCTGTTTCTGAGCGAGCGCCGCCACGATCTCCTCGCTCTGTTCCTTCTGCGCGGCGCCGCTATTCGCACTGCTCCTCGTGGTTCCAGGCGTCGTCGGTCTTGAAGCGCCGTTCGGAGGTCGTGAAGTCGACGGCGCGCTACCATTCGAGAGCGACGCCGCCAAGGGCGCGGTCGAGCGCATGGTGGGGAGCGCGCCAGAGTTGTTGCCGGCGCTCGTGAGCCCTCGGCGCGTCTGCTGCTGCAGTAGCGTCTTGCGCAGCGCGTCGAGCTCGATGCCCTGCTGGATATTCTTGTGCTTGCAGTAGTCCTCGATGTCGCGGATGCACGTGTTCCTGATGAAGCTCAGCAGGATGGCGCACGACACGTTCGAGTTGTACATCTTGACGGGCGTGTTCTCTGAACGGGTACGTCAGTTGGGTACAAGGTACAGATGAGAACGTAGGAAGTGAGGAGATGCAGATAGTACACGCATCGAGAGAGCCTGCGCGGGTGATTTATTCATCTCACTCGTAAGCGCATGGACAGAGAGAGAGATAGTGACGCACCGAAGCCGTACTTGACCCAGAAGAACATGGCGCTCGCCTGACGTTGTGTGCGTAAAGTGTCCCCTCTCCTCTCCTCTACTGTAGGACGGTGTGATCTCACAACAGCTCAAATTGAAGTGACCTTTCACCCACTGAACCCAGCCGGACAAACAAGCCACCTTTTCAACCCGATACTTTCCCTTTGATTTCTGTTTACACAGGGCACTTAGTTAAATAGGTTGTTTATGATATTCTTTGAAATACCACACTATAAAGTATAAAATAATATCTATTTGCACATGCAGATGTTATAAGCCAGTTTTCCACCGAGTTTTCCACGCCGCATTGCTTTGGAATTCGCTGTCCGCCGCAACTGCCGCTTGATTGACAAGCCCCACTTCAAAATGGCGCTCCTGCCACGCACCCGCGCTGCTGCGCTTCGCCTCGGCATGCCGCGCCGCACCCTACCAGCGGCATCTCCACTACTGCGTGCCTACGCATCTGTACCCGCTCCAGCACTCGTACAGGCGCCTGGCGCACCCTCCCACGCACAAGCTTCAACACCCGCGCCTGCTCCAGCTCCGGCGCACAACTTCGCGTTCAGCGGCTCCGGGTTCCTCATCCCATACCATTTGGGCGTCGCACAGGGACTCGACGAGGCCGGCTTGCTCACGCCAGAGTCCAAGGTCGCGGGTGCGTCAGGCGGCTCGATCACTGCGCTCGCGGTCGCTGCAAAGGAGGTGAATGTACTGGAGATACACGAAGAAGCCAAGCGCCTGACGGCGCTCTGCCGCAATGAAGGCACGCTTTGGAAGGTCGAGGCGCGACTGCGTGCCGTGTTCGACCTCAAGTTCAAGGACGTGGACCTCGCGCCGCTCAACGAGCGCCTCACGATCGTGACCCAGCGCGTGTGGCCCGACCGCAAGATCGTGCAGTGGAACCACTTCAACTCGATCGAAGACGTCGGTAACGTGCTCATCGCGTCCTGCTACATCCCGTTCTACCTGGCGACCCAGGGCGTGACGAAGATCGGCAACGAGCTGCACGTCGACGGCGGGCTCGTGCAGCTTGTCCCCGAGATCCCCGGCTACGTGAAGGTGTGCGCGTTCCAGGCGAGCGTGCTGCGGCGTCCGGACTACGAGATCAGTCCGTCGCTCGTGCCGCGTTTCCCCTACAACATCTTCCAGTTGGCGCAGGCGTCGCTGTCCCCGCCGTCGGAGAAATTCCTGGACGAGCTCTTCCAGTTGGGCAAGCAGTCGGCGTTCATCTGGGCCGAAAAGCAGCACAAGTAAGGCTATGTTTAGATCCCAAGCAGCGGCGTGATGCTTCAATTTTTTCACCTTGTTATTTTTTATTTGATGCTCGAGCATTATTCGGTGGAAATCAGCCACTAAGAACACAGTAGAATCATGGCAAGACGGGCATAAAATAATAGTAAGCTCTTCATTGAAAAAAACAAGCAACTGGCGGATGATTTTGCCGCATCGTGATAGGTGATTCTTTTATCACCTCTAATCTTCACCCCCTTCTTGTTCTTGTTCTTTTTCGTCGTCGCTGCTGGACGACGTTGATCCGGGAGATGTTGACGAGGATGACGAAGAGGAGGACGAGGATGAGCTGTCGTTGCCATCTTCATCACCGATTTCTTCTCCAGTTGCTCGCACACTATCAGTCTCGTCGCCTTCGTTGTCGTTCTCTGAATCAGAAACACTCGACTCGAGCCCATTCTCACCCGCCTGCTGGTCTTCCTCGTCTCCTACTGATGGCTTGTTCTCCTCCTCTGCCTTCGTGACTGACAGCTCTGGCGTCTTCGCGCTGCTTCCCGCTGGCTTCGCCTTTGGCTTAGCTGATGCGCGCGCTATCGGCTTCTGCTCTACTGGTGCTGCGTCTTCATCCTTCGTGCCATTCTCTTTCCCGTTTGAGTCTGCATTAGTGGCTGTCATGTCGGCAGCTGCAGATGCGGAGATGCTGGCAGTATCGGCAGCTGGAACACTTGGCACGGGCTTCTTGCGTGGACGTGGTGGTCGTTTCCGTGGAGCAGCTGGAGTACGCGACGCTGACTGCTGGTAACGCTCAGGCGCTTTGCTAGCCAGGGCTTTCATTCTCGCGCGCCGTCTTGCTGCAGCTTCTGCTCGCGCACTCGTCGAAGGCAGCGGCAGCGCCGCATCGCTCGTCTCCAGCGCTTTGAACGCGGTATCCGACAGCTTTTGTATCTTGTGCGGAGGTTCCATCGCCAGCGCAGCGCTCTCTTGAAGACTACAAGGTATAAATAATAAATTGGTTTGCTGTGGGGTTCACCATATATATATTCACGTAGATCTAATACCAGCATGTCATACCTCTCGAGTTCTCTCGCTTTGATCTCTTGCTGCCGCTGGCGTGCGAGTTGCTTGGCGTCTTCCAGTTTCTGCGCTTCGAGCTCCAAGTTCCGCGCCTCCAACGCTGCAAACTGGTCGGGATTGAACTGTACAGCACATACCACGCAACCATCTCGTTAGCCTCAATATCAATACAAATATACCTCAGTCTCAAAGCCTAAGCCTACCATGAGGTTGTTGCAATAGATGTACTGCACGGGGTCCTTCCCAAAGACGCAGTCGTCCGTCAGCAGCTCCGGCAGCTTCGAGAGATATCGCGGGAACGCGTACGCGGCTTTCTGCGTCGCGCTGCTCTCTTCGATCATGCAGTTGTCAATGCCCAGCGCCTTCTCCTTCAGCTCTTCGTGGTACAAGAGCGACTCAAAGTCGTCTTCAAACACGTCCGACTCGCCCGAGTAGGCGTCCGAGAGGTTGTCGAGGAACTCTTCGTCGTCGTCTTCATCGCGTCCGCTGCCCGCTGCACCATAGATCGAGTCGGTATCCAGGTCGTCGTCATCACCACGATCACCGTGTTCTCCGCCGCGGTTCGATGATGATGACTGCGCTGCTGGTCGTGCGGGTTTCTTCCGACGCTGCGACGCTGCTGCTGCTGCTTTCGAAGGTGCAGCACTGGATGAAGCAGTGGCTTTACTGGCGACTGGCTTCCTTCGTGCAGGCTTCCTCACTGGCTTCGCTTTCGGCTGCTCTGGTTCATCTGGCCCTTTCCCTGCTGTTGCTCCTGCTGCTCCTGCTACTGCTGTCGAAGCAGCGGTCGAGCGCTTGGGCTTCGAGCTCGGCGCGCGCTTCATGGGCGGTTTCCGCACTGGCGTACTCTTCGCCTTCACAGGCTTGGCAGTCGATGCAGGTTTGCTTCTCGCTCTGGACGACTTCGCTTTCGCTTTACCTACGGGCAGCGGCGGTGGACTCTCTGGTGGTGGTGGCGTGGATGGAGGTGGTGGTGGCGGAGGCGGGGACAGAGGGGACTCACGCCCTCTGTCGTTGCGTCTGGACGTCAAGGGGCGTTCGTCCTCGCTGGAGCTGCCGCTGGAGCTGCTGCCGCTGCTCCCACTGCTGCTGGAGGAGCTGCTGCTGCTGCTGCCGCTGCCGCTCATGCTCAGACTCAACTCCATCTTGGCGTCTTCTTGTACGTCTCCCCCTCTCGTCTCTGGGTATGGAAGGGGGCGGCAGTGGGCGGCTTGCCTGGGCTGGTGCTTCTTCCCATGTAAGTTGTGCGACGCGCCACGACCGCGCTTTCTGTGTGGACGGATATTGACGTGGGCCACCTCAATCTTGGTTCACCTCTTATAGCAGGTGTCCTTATCAATGCATAATGTAGTAAATATAACGAGGCAATAAAAATGCAACAGAAGCTAGAAACCAGCTCTGCTTTTCTTCTGATTTGTATGTTTTAGACAACTACATTACATTAAAAAGGTTTATGAAGGGTGTCTGTACGAACGCAATCATTCACATTGGCGCTTCAACAAACCAAGAGCTCCAAACAAGCCACCACCATCTTCGACCATCGCAAAAACGCTACATGCATGCAGTATCCACAAGGGCATATCCTTTGCTCTCTTCGTCTTCTATGCTCTATGCTCTATATTCCCTCTTCTTCACTCCACCCACTCTCCAGCGCAAAGCCTATGCCTCTGCGTCGTCGTCCACAACGCCGCCATGGTGGTTCTGGCGTGACCACATCTCCGCGTACTTGCCATTGCGCTGGCGCAGCAGCTCCGTGTGCGTACCCTGCTGGATCACTTGACCCTTGTCGAACACGATGATCTCGTCGGCGTCCTGGATCGTGGACAGCCGGTGCGCGATGATGATCGACGTCTTGTTCGCGCCGATCTGCTGGAACTCGCGCACGATCTCCGACTCGGTCTCCGAATCGAGCGCGCTCGTGGCTTCGTCGAACAAAATGATCGGCGCATCCTTGAGCATCGCGCGCGCGATGGACACGCGCTGCTTCTCGCCGCCCGAAAGCTTCAGGCCGCGCTCGCCCACCTTCGTGTTGTAGCCGTCTGGGAAGCTCTGGATCGAGTTGTGGATCTGCGAGATGCGCGCCGCGTTTAGCACCTCGTCCTCCGTGGCGTCCAGGCGGCCGTAGTTGATGTTGTAGAAGATCGAGTCGTTGAAGAGCACGGTGTCCTGCGGCACGATCGCAATCGACTTGCGCAGTTCGTCCAGGCCGATCTGGCGCACGTCCTTGCCGTCGATCAGGATCGTGCCGTTCTGCGGATCGTAGAAGCGGTACAGCAGGCGCAGCACGGTCGACTTACCCGAGCCACTGGTGCCGACGATCGCGACCGTCTTCCCCGGAGACACCGTGAACGACGCACCCTTGAGGATCGGGAAGTCCGGACGGTACGCGAACTCGACATTGCGGAACTCGATCGACTTGGGGTTCTTGCCCGTGAGCGCGAGCGCGTTCTCCGGCTGTGCGATCGCGGGTTTCACGTTGCCGAGCGCGAACATGGCCTCCATGTCGGTCACCGCCTGGCGCACTTCGCGATACAGACTGCCGATGAAGTTGAGCGGGATCGAGAGCTGGAAGAGCAAGCCGTTCACCAGTACCAGGTCGCCCACCGTGAGCTCGCCCGCAACGATCCCCTGGCTCGCCATGTACATAATCGCAGTCAAACCGAGACTGAAGATGCCGTTCTGGCCCGCGTTCAGCAGCGACAGCGACGTCTGGGTCTTCAGCGCCGCTTTCTGGTATCCCTTGAGCGACTCGTCGTAGCGGTCCGCCTCGTGCTGCTCGTTGTTGAAGTACTTGACGGTCTCATAGTTCATGAGCGAGTCGATCACTTTGCCCGCAGCCTCGTTCTCCATGCGGTTCATGTCGCGACGGATCTGGTCGCGCCACTGCGTCACCACCACCGTGAACGTCGTGTACGCCGCGAGCGTGCCAATTGTCACGCCGGCGTACGGCAACCCAAAGCTCTGTGCCATGATCGTGCTCACGAGTCCGATCTCCAGCGCGGTAGGCACAACGCGGAACGCCATCGCACGTAGCACAAAGTCAATCGAGCGCGAGCCGCGGTCGATCGTGCGAGACAGCGCGCCGGTCTGGCGGTCTAGGTGGAACTTCAGGTCCATAGCGTGCAGGTGGTTGAACACACGGATCGCCACTTTGCGGATCGTTTTCTGCGCGACGCTCGCAAACACCGCATTCGAGAGCTCCGTGGACGCATTCGCGCTGAAGCGAGCAGCTCCGTAGCCGAGCACGATCGCCAGCGGCACTGCCACTTCCGGGGAGTGCGCAAGCGCCGTGCTCGTGACGCTCAGCGTGTCCACGAGCTCCTTGAAGAGAAACGGTACTTGGATCGTCAGTGCCTTGGACGCGAGCACGAGTCCCGCGGAGATGACCACTTTCTTCTTGATTTCCTTCGCTTCCTCAGTCTCCTCGCTGGGCCAGAGGTGGCTCATGAGGAAGCTGATGATCTCCTTACTCGTGTCCTTCGGCTTACCGTCCGCATCCAACAGCAACTGCGCTTGCTTCTTCTTTTCTTTTTCCTTGTCGGCGTCTAGCGCAGACGTCGTAAAGCCCATGACGCCATTGCCGAGAGCAGCAGCGGATGGGAGCGTGTGCTCCGAGCCGGCGAGCAGTGCGCGCGGGAGGACGCTGCGGCGCGCGAGCGGCAGCTGGGAGCTCTGACTGGCGCCCAGATGCCGCACGCCACGCAGGAAGATGCTGCGACCGTGCAACAAGCCCATGGTTCGTACACACAGACACACAGATACGGAGGAGCTCTTCCGCTTCTTCTGTGCGCTTCCTATGCGAGAATGGAATGCTTGATGGAGTTGGTTGTGCTCTCAGTTCACGAACGCACATGTCACGACGGTTTTGTAGGTTGCATGAAGGTCGTCAGAATGAAAATTTTTGATTGGTAGATACTGGAAAAGTGTCAACGTAATCAAGTGATTTGATTGGCTAAAGGCAGGTGATGGATGAAGCAGTTTTTGACAAAAATGGACTTTTGGACCCATCAGTACGCGCAATTCAAGGAGTGAATGTCGTGGTAGTAATCATGAAGAGCTCCAATGGTGCTGGTCACCAGCCTCCCATTTTGCCTGATAATCAGGCGAAATGCACGCAGCATGCCTTGTGCAATGCCTGGTGACAACGCACATTGAAAGCAGCAACGAGAGTCGAATACATACAGTACATGTTACTCGCCATTGTCCTCTTGACCCGCCACCTTGGCATGCGCTTGCGCACTGCAAACCGTACAAGAAGGTCATCACCACGGCTGCCTGCTCGGAAGCATCAGAATGTATACTCACAAACCACCCGTTACAGCGACTGGCTGGCAACAGCGTTTGCATGCAAGAGGGTGGGTGCTCCTGCCTGATAACAATCCAACTTCAGTAAAAGAAAAATCGGCAACGAACGCCAACCTCGTGGCCACACTTCATGGCATTTCAGCACGTGTGAGACACAAGTCGCACATTCGCAAAGCGACTGATTGGCAAAAGATAACAGGGTGCTGCGATGTATTTTTGCGCTGAACTTGAAAGGATTAGGGCGCTTCTTTTCGTATTGCAGTTCGTGCACACCCAATTCAAGTTTGCAGTCAGTCGATCAGACACGCGAAGCAGACAAAGTGCTAGCGACCGACACGATGGCTTCTCCGCGCTCTCGCGGCCACACGATGCCACAGATCGAGGCGCACGTGATCGCGCCGCTCAAGAAACGCGCGACGCTGTTCGCGGTCGCGATCTCTACACACACCCGTCCGACGGGCCTCTCGATGAATCTCAAGCCGCGGGCTGCTCGCCTTTGCTGGCTCACGGTGCTCGTGTTCCACGTCGTGAACGGCTTCTACGCGCTCGGACTCGCGTACGTCTACCGCTTCATGACGCGACCGGACAAGGACTACTACGTCAAGCTCCTGCAGCTCATACCACAGAGGAACTACCGCTGGATCATCGCGCTTTACGCGTGCGTAAGCGTCGCTAACTTCTACAGCGCGCTCGTGATGCTCGTCTGCACGCTTTACTACCGCCAAGTCGCGTACGGCAAGATCCGCATTGCGGCTCCGGTGGCGAACGAAGACATAGCTTTGCATCGTCCGAAAAGTGGCAGACTCCATGGCGTCCACACTCGCCTGGGAGCGTGGCTGCCCAAGTGGCTGCGCAAAGCGTTCTGCTTCTTGAAAGGGGTCTTCGTGGCGCTCAGCGTGCGCGGCCAGTTCTTCGACGCCGCGCTGTTCGTGCGCGAGATCGTGGAGGTCGCGTCGCAGGCGTACCAGGCCAACTCATCGAGCTATCTCGTGAGCACCGTGTGGATCAACCAGCTGTACGACGTGCTGCTCTCCCTCAACTGCATCACGAACACAGCCGTGTACGTGTTCAAGAAGGACGAGACCGGCATGCGGCGCTTCCTGTGCACGGCGATCGACCTGTTCCTGGACTTTGCGTGGTCGTCGCTGCTACCCACGCACATTGGACTCACATACTTGCGCTTGTTCATCGACCACGATTACAGTTTCCCAGCGAGCTTCACGTCCTCGGAGACCGAGTACCCGCGCGCGGTCATGGGCTTCAAGCAGCTCTTCCTGGTGTCCTGGCTCGACGCCGCGACCACGATGCTGCCCTACCTCAACATGTTCTTTGGGTTGCGCAACCTCAAGATCCTGCTGCACCACGAAGCCGTCGACGCCATGGAGAGCGTCAACAGCTTCAATAACAGTAGTAGTATGCCTTCCAATACTCCAGGCGGTACCAGTAGAAAGCTGCTCCGTGCCAAGACGGTCAAGCCTGGCAAAGTGGTGCCAGAACCTACTGTGAAATCAGTTCACGATGGCGCTAGACCTCCAATGCAGCCGACCATCTCGGTTGTACCCTCAGCAGCTTCTACACCAGCGGGACCGTCATCAACCAATATCACCGCTTTGAACCAGAGCACTGGTGAACACCAAGAACCGTCAGCCGCCCAGAAGACAGCGAAGCACAAGCCGTCCTACCTGGCGATCGCAGCGCACGCCGTCATGCCGCTCTCGGGGGTCCTCATCCTGCTCGTGTCGGTCCATGCCGGCGGGTTCTTCCGCAGTCGCGAGGTTTGCGGCTCGCGCTGCAAGGTGCAGATGCACCCGTGGTTCTCCACGCACTGCGCTTGCTCCGTGCTGGAGATCAACTGCTACCGCGATGCCATTGAGGGCAACGCGCTGCAGATGCAGCAGGTACTGGAGACCTTGGATTCCAAGGTCCTCAATTCACTGATCATCACTCACTGCCCAACCCTCTCGATCCCACCGCAGATCCGCAACTTTGCCATGCTCACGAACCTCGAGTTCTACAACGTGTCGTTCGTGGCGTGGCCGAAAGAAACGTCGCTCTCACTGCCGTACACGCCGCGCATCGCGTACATCTACATCGTGCAGTCGCGCCTGACCACGGGCATCCCCGAGAGTCTCACGCACGACCTAGCGCCGAATATCGTGGACATCGAGATCATCGCGTCCCAGATCGAAGGAGGCGGGATCCCCGACGACCTGCACGACAAGTGGCCCTCGGTAGTCATGCTCTACTTTGAGCACTGCGGACTGCAAGAGTTCCCGCGTACACTCGCGAGCATGGCGCTGACCGACCTGTCGCTCGTGGGCAACAACATCTCGACGTTCCCGGAGGACGTCACGTGGCATCACGCGTGGATGTACCTGACGCTGGACCGCAATCCGATCACGGCGCTGCCCGAGAGCTTTGGCGACATGAGCCAGCTGTGCCTGCTGTCGTTCCAGCACACGCAGATCGCGGAGCTGCCGCAATGGCTCTGGGCAAAGAAGGAGGACGACATAGTGGTGTTTGGGTATGACACCACTTTCTGCGACGCCTGGATGGCCGCGAACCCGGGCAAGACGGGCTTCTTCCTGTGCGCAAAGCCAAACAAGTTCACGGAGAATGGCATCTTCCCGCTGGCGCTGAAGGACGAAATGCGCCAGCTTGCGTAGTGAGAAGCTGCGTGGGCGGCCGTAGGACGAAACAGGCAAATGCCTCGTGGTTGGTGGTTACCAGTCAACCTCAAGCATTTGGAAATGCACCTCAGATTTGGATGGCGGAGCTCAGCTCTTCAGGCTGTTGGCAGTTGTGGTTGTGGGCGGGTGCGAGCGTTCTCAGATCTGCTGTAACTCATGAATGTGTCGCGTGTCTATCTGATATTCGAAGCAAGCTGTCTGCCATGTCACGTTCAAGTTCAAGTGTTTCGCGTTTTTTGCTGTGATGACGGACGAATGAGTTTGTTTGCCTACGTGTGTCGCTTGCATCCTAATCACCCTAACTCACTCGAACCTACGAGTGGGTGTATCCCATTCGCGCAAGAGTTGCGCATCAACTGAGCGTCGCCGGTGAGTAAGATTCTTTTTTACTCAGACCCAGATTCCCTTGCTTGGCGATTGAAGTTTGGGCACCAGGAGCAAGGCGCGATTGGCGTACTCGGTCGCATGCATCCGCTCGCCACGCTGAGCTGAGCTGAGGTTCGAGCGATTTGGCGATTTTGAGGCACCGTCACGTGGCTGATTCCAGCGCCTGCGTGGAAGCTTCACGGTTGGCTCGCGCCACTCACCAAGTGCGTGTACTTGATTCTTTTGCTTCAACCTGATAAGCACGTATCTCATCTGCGAAGGCTCAGCCGCCTAGACATAAGCGAAAGACGATTCCAGGTCCAGCCATTATGGTCACGAACAGGGCTTCCAAAGTCGTGCGTGCTCCGAGGCTCACCGGGCGACCAGAGAGCCCACTTGTCTTCCACTTGTCAAGCGTGGGCGTGAAGAGGGAAGGGGGGCCCACTGAGGCACAATAACACCCTCTCGGTTAACTATCCTATGGATTGTTGACGTCCTGTCACCAAACTGTTCTGCAGATACTTTCGGGAGGACTGGCTATTGAAGTACCACTAGCACAGCGAGCGAGCACACTTCCCATAGCAATTAATCTGCATGGGCGATCAGGAATAGTTTGTGCTGCTCGGTTGCATGCAGGAAGAAGTGCACTCGCTGGTTGCACTTTGGTCACGTTCGCTTCTCTCTCATTCTCCAATTTGCTTCACACGCAAGAGCGAACCATCTTACAACCTTTATCACCACCGAACGATGTTCAAGTCCGCCGTGCTTCTCTTCTCGGCTATGGGAATTACCCTCGCGTCCGCAAACCTTTCGTCGCCCGTGCACATGAAAGTGATGAGCTTCAACGTGCGCACGACGCTCGCGAACGACCCGTGCCCGTCAGGCTGCTGGGCTCAGCGCCAGCAGCGCATCAAGAAGATGCTCGGCAAGTACACGCCAGACTTCATCGGCACGCAGGAAGGCGCGCCGGACCAGATTCAGTTCTTCCAGAGCACGCTCGGGTACGGGAGCTTTGGCGAATGTGCTGGCGACTGCCAGCGGAACGAGCGCAACAGCATCTTCTACGCCAAGGACCGCTGGCAGCTGCAGGAAGGCACGACCTTCGCTCTGGTAAGCGCTATTGTGTGGGCATCAAGGTCTTCATCATACACACGCATCCTGTACTTACCATACCTTCTCTCTGTCTTGTGGAACCATAGAGCGACACGCCGGATGTGATCCCGTCCAACACATGGAACCTGGCGTACCTGCGCGCCGCAGTACTCGCGCGCTTCCAACACACAGCGACAAACAACACTGTGTGCATGCTCAACACGCACTTCGACATCAACGGCTACGGCCAGGAGCAGTCCTCACAGCTGATCGCCAAGCGCCTCGCCGCGTTCTGCAAGCTCACGGACACGGTGCTCATGACGGGCGACTTCAACGCGGCGCCAGGGGTGCCAGCGATCAAGTACCTCTTGAACTCCGCGCGGTTGGGCGGTGCGCTCACGCCGATCCCACTGTACGAGACGCTCATCGAGGCCGGTGCGCCGAATCCAACGTGGATCGGCGGCTCCTTTGGCGCGCAAACCACGGGCGACAAGATCGACTACATCTTCTCGCGTAAGGACGCGCAAAGCTGTCTGCGCAGCGCGCAGATCATCACAGACACGTTCGACGGCGGCTTCAGCTGCTCGGACCACGCGGTGCTCCAGTCTGAGTTCCTCATCGGCGAGGACTGCGCGCAGCACAATGTGCAGTAGGGTAGGGTACAGTACAGAAGAGAGCAGTGATCGATTATCAGATGGGGGTACTGTAGGGTAGATGGATGGCTACATTTTGTGGTACCTTGACTGTTCAATTAAGTACGAGCATCACTGTCGAATTTTTTTAGTGTGAATCACACCATAAACGAGTATATTGTGATGAATAGCGTGGCGCACATCAATTGAGTTTTTTTTTCTATTTTTGCGCGTGCTTGTGTGTGGTCTTCAACAATTCTCGCGTCAACTCGCAGGCCACTCAGCTTCAGAAAGCGGACGGACGCATGGATGGATGGATTGTTGTGGTGGTCCGAACTTCTGATCGTTGTTTGCTTGCCGCTTGTTTGTTTCTGACTTGCGCTTGCTTGCAACTTGCAACTTGCTTGCTGCACACAAGCGAAAAACCATTACATGGCAAGAAAGCAAGAGGCGTGTCCAGCTGGTTAAAGTTCTGTATCCATATTGGCAA
Organism: Globisporangium paroecandrum; assembly: GCA_023333955.1. Lineage (NCBI taxonomy): Eukaryota > Oomycota > Peronosporomycetes > Pythiales > Pythiaceae > Globisporangium > Globisporangium paroecandrum. Next base: position 4,033 of record JAASFU010000414.1, on the reverse strand, counting down.
CACAAGTTGGCACTTGCTGGTGGTGGTGGTGGTAGTGACTTGTTGAGCTGGGGATCGCTTGCTTGGGAGAAATGAGTTTGTTGGTTAATGCTTGTTGCACCACGAACGTTGCATGTGCTCACCAGTGTACCGTACTTGGCGAGAGGTACACACACAAGCACAGCGAGAGATCATTTGAGTTCGACCTGGATGGATGGATGCGTTTTGTGTTGCTAACAAACTTGCTTGTTAAGCAACAACTTTTGCGCAAGCAAGCGCAGAAATCAGTCCAACTGCGGGTTTACACAACCAGCGCACACAACACACGCATTTCAGCTTGCATGCTCTCTTTTTCACTTGAATCAGCCGATTTCTGTTTTGACTCCACCCGACACCACGCCGCCACCACAGTCATCTGCATGAATGAGTGCTGCCAACCAGCATGACCTGAGTTCATTTAATGCTTGCTCTTGCTGCTGTCTTCGCAGTGAGTAGTCACACTTTCATAGCCTTTCGAAAATACAGATGCCTCTTCGAAAATCCATAGAATGACACTACTTCGAAATGTGACTTTACAACAGCGTAAAACCTTTATATGTTTATAAAAATGTCCTCAGCAACACGTAGCCCGCTATGAAAGGCAGATCGGCCCTCATCAAGCAGGTCGCGTTGCGCTCCAGCTGTTTTCAGGACGCCCTTTCTCCCCATCCTCTCGTCTCGTAGTCCGCCTCCTGATTGGCTGCTTTGTGACCAAAGAGTGCTCATCAGCAAGGAAGCCAGTGTCGTAAATCGTCAACAACCAAGAGCTCTGTCCTTAGCGTACGCGAGTGTGTACCGCTGAGCTGCCACACAACTCGCTGAGCTTGTAGGTAGGGGAAGGGGGAAAGATGACACTTACAACTTGACGAACCCGCAAAAGTGTCTCGTGTCGCCCCGCTCGCAAACGCCGGCTCGAAATACCGGGGACAGTCAAAGCCGGGAGGAGAGACACGCCATTTGTAAGCTCCCAATTTTGTGTGCCTCGCTAACTCGCTAATTGAGTCGAGCCATGGCTGAAGCCTTTGGGAGAGGACAGCCAAAAGACCCGTTTTTATACTTGAAGTTTGTATAGTTACTGTTTTTGGCAGACCATGATCTCTGCGAAATCAATTTTTAGTACTGTAGGTGGCGCTCTGGGTTGCACGAGCCAAAACTCTGGGACGAATGCAGTACCGAGAAGTGGGCTTGGAGAACAACCGACGGGGTCGGAAGTCAGTCGAATCTCCCCCCACAAAAAAATAATCGCCCATTCGAAAGAGCGGAAGATGCCGCCGCACGCAAAAACAACCAACAACAGCAGCAAGCTACAATTGAACCAGCCACGCTCGCTTTTCCCGCTTTCTCGCAGATCACAAATACGCAGCAAACAAGTACACTGTGTGTATCGAGTTGTGTGTGCATTGTCCGCCAAGAGGTCCGGTCCAAATAAAATCCCCTCTTTCCAAGTCGGCCGCCCCTTTTGTGCGCACATTGCGACCGGACGACGGCTTCGATGGGTCGATGCTCGTCCGATAGTGCAGGCTTTTCTTCTGCCCCGTGGCTTGTGAACCAACTTGTTGGCTTGCTCGCTCTCTTTCTCTCCCCCCTCCCCTCTCGCTCTCTATGGCGAAACACAGACAGTCAGTTCAGTCCCAGCGCGGCCGTTTTGTTTGGACGGCGGACGTGTGTGCGTGGCTGGAATTCCCCCCTCCCCCCCCTTCCTTCCTCCTCCTTTCTTATCGGTCCGCAAGCCCAGTCCCCCAGTCACTCACTCTCTCAGACAGTTCAGCCCAGCGAAGCAAGGGCCAGCCTGCTTTGCCCGCTCGCCCGCCTTCTCGCTCGCCCACCGCATTCTTTCCATTCGACCGGCCGCTTGTTATTAACAGAAAGTCACTCGGTCGTCGCGGCAGAAAGCAGCTTTCCTTCCTTCCTTTACCTAAAGGAGAGACCAACCGCCTCGCAAGTCCAGCAAGCGCAAGCGCAAGGTGAGCTTGCTGCTGTTGTTGTGTGTGTGTGTGTGTGTGCGCGCGAATATGCTAACAAGTCTTGTTGCTTGCCTGCTTGTTGTTTGGGGATATGTAACAGCAGCACCGCCTCACTTTTAAAAAAGAGAAGGACAAAGGAGAACGCCATGTCGTCGCGCAGCTTGAAGGCCGCCGCGGCCAACAACAACGACGTGCTCACGATCGACCAGTTGCGCCACCAGGACGACTGGGTGCTGGACACGGAGCGCTACAGATGCCACGTCTGCACGCGGAATTTCACGCGCTTCCGGCGAAAGCACCACTGCCGCAAGGTGCGTTTCTCTCTCTTTGTGCTGTTGGCTCTGTGATGTGGCGTCCTTTGTGGTGCGATGAGTTTGTACTCACGGGTGCTATGATGTGTGTGTTGCTCTCCGTTATTATTTGATGTGGTGAATATAGTGTGGCGAGGTCGTGTGTGGTAACTGCACGCTGAAGAAGCAGGCGGAGCTGCCGGTGATCGGCAAGTCGCTCGTGCGCGTGTGCATGTCGTGCATCCTGTCGCACGCCAACTCGCAGGCGAACCCACAGGCGCCGCCTGCGCCAACGACCTCGACGTCGTCGTCGCCGCCCCCGCCGGAGGAGCACTGGGACGCGCGCAACTTCCACTCGCCGACAGGGAACTCGGAGGGCGACCTCACGCACTTCACGTCGGACATCCACCAGCCGGACTTTGAGTACCCGCTGGACTTTGACTGGGACCATCCGTGGCCAAAGCCGCCGATCGCCCCCGATGAGACCGAGCGTCTCGAAATCGTGCGCAGTTTTGAGATCATGGACACCCCCACGGAGGATGTCTTTGACATTATTTGTGACCTGGCGTCGAACGCGCTCAAGAGTCCAATCGCGGCCGTGAGTCTGCTGGACGAAGACCGCGAGTGGTTCAAGGCGAGCGTCGGGCTCGCGCAGAACGAAGTGCCTCGCTCGGTGTCGTTCTGCGCGCACGCGATCATGTCGAAGGAGCCTATGGTGGTCATGGACACGTTGCTCGACAAGCGTTTCGCGAAGAACCCGCTCGTGACGGGCGCCGCGAAGATCCGTTTCTACGCCGGTGCGCCGATCTGCACGCCTTCGGGCCACCTTCTTGGTACGGTGTTTGTGTTTGACACGCAACCGCGCACGTCGTGCGATATCGCGACCCTGGAAAAGCTCTCGAACGTCGCGATGAAGAACCTGGAGGACCGCAAGAATGCGCTGTCGGCTCCGATGGAGAACGGCAAGCCGGAGCCGCCTCGCCCTCAGCAGGTGCGCTCGGCCGAGCCACTGCGCGGATCGGGCATCGGCATCGCGAACCAGGTAGTCGCTGCGAACGTCGTGCAGCACCAGTCGCAGGACCTGGTGGCTGCCAACAGCGTCGGCGACGGTCAGGTGACGGCGGGACCGAAGATGGAGACGATGCTCATGGATTTATTGTGCCGCACGACGGAGACCCAGCAGCAGCTAGCAACACAGCAAGGCGCGATGTTCCACACACTAGGTCAGCACACTGCAGATATCGACAAATTAGCCACTGCCATGGCGCGAATGGAAGCAAAATTAGACGCACTGGCTGAGTAAACCAGCACCGCCACCGCTACTACCCGCTACTTGGACGACGGCCCGTGCGAAGGAGCGCGGGCGCGACGAAGACGAGTGAGCGAGCGAGTGGATGAATGGATGGTTGCACAAGAGAGAAAAAGAGAGAAAGAAAGAGAGAGTGCGAATGAGGTGAAGAGCGCAGATAACACGAGAGAGAGAAGCGAAGAAGACAAACGGATCGGCGCGATGAGCGAAGAGTGAGGAGGAGAGCGAGAGAAGAGAAGGCGAATCTTGGCGTTCTGCTTCTTCGGTTTTCTTTATCCCCGAATTGTAGTGTATAAAGTTGGTTCTGTTTTTGCTTTCTCGCCCGCGTCGAACGTGTGCGTGCGTGCAGTCAATCTCCTGCACTCGTTTCTCTTCTCTTCTCTCGCCTTCGTAGTAGAGAAGCAGAAAAAAAGAGAGTGAATATGGCCGCTTCCTGTGTGTGATCGCGGCGG
>JAASFU010000413.1:0-23992 GCA_023333955.1 Globisporangium paroecandrum | reverse complement strand
GCGACTGCGACTGCGACTGCGACTGCGACTGCGACTGCGACTGCGACGGCCTTTCCTACAGAGTGCTAATGCAACATGCACGGCACCACTCTCCAGTCTCTCGCTCATATCGATTAGGTGCCGCTTTGTATGTTTTTGTGCGTGTGCGTGTGCGTCTGGCGCTCAAGGCTGTGCCAATTTTGTAGCATGCGCGTCAGTTGCCCACATTTGCGCGCATCACCATGACGATTACTTCGTATGACAAACACGAGGAGCGCCCCGCCCACACTGATCACGCGCATGCCGCAAGCGCTCCGTGACGTCACGCATTTCGAAGTGTTGTTGACGGCGGCGGTCGGTGATTGGGTACATCAGAGACAAAGGGAGGGATGATGGTTTGTCTGTCCGTGCGTCCTTCTCGCGCAGTCGGTGGTCATGGACGATAGATAGACGGATACTGTACACTCTTCCTCTTGAGTGAACGAACGCACACACTGGCAAGCATGGTGACCGCCCATTCATTCGTCCGTCCGTCCGTCCGTTCATCTGTCTGTCTGTGCATGCATGCGGTTGGTTCATTCGATAACCTATTGTATGCACCGCTGTTATAAAATTCATAGATAAAGGTTACCTGGACATACTCACATCCCTACACGCCACCACCATTTGCTTTTCTCTCTCTCTTTCTCGTTTTTCATTTTTTTTCCATGCATCAGCAGGTCACGAGAGGATAAACTCAATGTTCATGATCGGCGGCGGCGTGGACGAGGATGCGACCAGCTCCATGTCGTCGAGCATGTCTTGCTTGATCACGGCGTCCTGCTCGATCAGCGCGTCGCCGAGAAGCTGCGCGACGTCTCGCAGACTGCCCACGACTTCGTGGAGCGCGCCCACGAGGTCCGGTACGAGTTCGTAGCGAATCATCTTGCCCTGCTCGTTAAAGTAAAAATGGTCGCTGTACCGCAAGTGCACCTCCTTGCCGATCATCTTCTGCACGAGCTCCTCGTTGTACAGCGTGTGCGGGAAGAGCTTCTCCATGGTCGTGCGTGAGTAGCGCAGGTGCAGCACGCCCGTGGTGGAGATGATCGGGCAGCTATCGAACGTCGTCATGCGGAATGACCCAAACTCGAGCCGCACGGACGTGTGGAAGTGCGAGTACTTCTTCCACTGGTCGATCAGCGGGTGCACGCCGACGAAACCGCCAAACACCACGTCTGGGTGTGTCATATTCTCGAGGAACGCCTCTTGCCTCCGGGAACAGATGGCCCTGTCGCCGGAATACCGAAGCGACGCGCTCGCGGATCTCCCGGCCGCAGGCGAACCGGGCGGCATCTGCATGCCGTAGCGGAACACGGCAAAGTACTCCTGCACCATCTTGACCGCGAGCTGGGACGCGGTGAACGGCGCGGCGAGCTGGCGCTCCTCGTACAATCGTTTGCGCGCGCACAGCTCGGCGACGAGCACACGCAGCGCCTCGACCTCCTCCATCGTGTTGCCAACGCGCTCTTTCTTGCGCTTGCGGTAACGGCGCGCGCGCTCCGAGTTGCTCTTGCGGATCGCGAGCAGTCGGTTTGCTTGCTTGGCGCGCGACGCCTGCACGACGCGGCGCACGGCGTCCTCAGGCGAGCGCAGCAGCGGCATGCGCGCCAGCGCCGTGCTATCGAGCGACCGGAGCGGCGGCGTGGCGTACTCGTCGCCGTCATTGGTGCGCGTGAGTTGCTCCTCGTACTCGTGTTCGTAGCTGAGGCCGTTGTCGGCGTCGTCGCGGTCGCCATCTTCGCAGCGCAGGTGATCCATCTTTCTTCTAAGCCTTTGGGCCTGAGCTCTTTGGTCACTTGGAAATGTGATCTGCTGCTGTTTGAGCTTGTTCGATACTGTGCGCTCTCGGTTTTGCTCGTCCTCGCTCACAAAAACCACAAGGGGCTGTTGCGTGAATTTCCATTTCTAATTTAGCCGGTAACGGCTGAGAATTTCCAGGCGTTTTATTATTGTTTTATATTTTAGAGTGGGAAATGGTGGCAAAAGGATGAACGATGAGCTCGTAAACAGATATCAATTGTTGCAGTTGAGTTTGTATGGAGATGACACAAACCTTCATTGATTATGATAAGGATATCAGAGAATAGAGACTGGCAAGCCTATTCAGCAACAGTTTCAGGTGACGACGACAAGAGACAAATCACGAAACGCGTTTCGGATAAAAAGGTGGCTTTTGTAGAGGCGCGGGTGCGAAATAACCTAAAATGCTGGCAACTAATCTTTTTTCCTGCAAAAAAGATAGGACAATTCCCTCAACCTGGTCCGATGGTCAGATGGTCTGTCCACACATATTCTGACGACTGGTGCTGCATTTTGAGGTAGGCTATCCATCCGTCTTGTGTGTGTGAAGAAATGACAGTAACAGTGAACTGTGTGGGAAGCAACCTCCAATGCAAAATGCGCGATGTGTGTCGGACGGGTTGCTGTTGTTGATGGCATGGGGACTGGACGAAACAGTAATTGAAGCGGGAGTGACGAGCCCTACGAAGATGCCCTTCTGGTGCGCGCAATTGCTGGAGGACCTGACCCGACAAAGGCCTTTATCAAACTGGAAATACGCACAGGAACGTCTGTTCCAGCAGTCGGACTTGGTCCTGAAGGGCTCTTTCGAGGCTGAGGCCTCGAGCAGGGTCGGCTCTCCGTCAGTGCTATGTCCAGTGTCGTGCTTAAATTACATTATTTTCCCCGCGAGAGCCATCTTTTTAGCTGCATGTTTACCAACGAAAATCGCATTAATGTTTGCGCACGCCTCACTGGTCTGGAGTTTTACAGCGACTGCCTTCGGAAACACTGAAACTTTCACTTTATATGGCGTCAGCTGGATTTTCCAGACGGCAGGACACGTCCAAAGTCGAAGACGCCCTTCTAAGGGCACACCTGGGTGAGGGCGGCTTTCAGCCTGTGGTATAATGTTGTTGTTGGCACGAGGTTCTTGACATTACTTTCAAAGGAGGGAAGATTCGCATTGAGATCCATCGCCGTAGGCGGATTGAACTTGCTGATCCTTATTATTTTGGTATGTGCAAGTCCTGGACGCACCTCTTGCTCTTAAACGGAGATGCGCAGCACATGGTTTCTATAGCTCCCTAGGACCTTTCCAGCTGATCTGGTATACATTTTGGATGATTGTCCTTTTATCTTGCAGTTTGCTTGCCAAGCCGAACGGAGAACGAACATCCACGGCAGTTTGCGGTCGTATCAGCATAGCCAAGATACAGACAACCGGCGATCAGAGCAATGCGAATGCGCTTGAACATATTCATACATATCCTACGTGCATTGCAAATTGAGTGAAAACTAAATGAACTTTCAGCCTGCGCTTTTGTTCAAATACCAACTGGTGATGGATCTCGCGTTGCGTCAACTGGTTTTCGCAGACGGGACACATCCGAAGGTGACCCTGAACTGTCCAAAAACGTCCAAAACGGTCGAAGTGAAAGTCTGCGAGAGTAATGTGTGAAGTCATTTGGAGAGAGAGCGTTTCAAGAATCCCATACAAACTTCAAGATGAAAAAGTTTCAGTCAAGAACTGGAAGATCCTCTGGCGTCACATACTTTTGGGATGTCACGCAAAGTTGCATGCATAACATGCATGAGTCAAGTTCTCTCATGAAGCATTGCAGCATGTAATATTGACACAATATAGACCCTCCCCCACCTACCTACTACACTTCTACCGTTGACGCGCGCGCACTGTCTCAATCAGGACAAGAGAAACTCAATCGCCATAGCGGTCGGCTGCGGTGACGAGCTCGCGGACGGTGTGTTGCTGTTACTGTTGCTTAGTGTGGTCGTCGTCACGCCCCCTTCGTCGCTCTCGTACTGGTCACTGAGCAGCTCTTCAATGTGCGCGGCGGCGTCCTTCTTGATCACCGCGCGATCCTCAATGAGCGCACCGCCGCCCAGCAACAGCGACACCTCCTCGAGACTCCCCACGACGTCGTAGATCGCCTGTACCATCTCGGGAAAGAGCTCGTAGCGCGCCACTTTGCCGTTCTCGTCAAAGTACCAGTGGTCCGAGTACTTGAGGTGCACTTCCTGTCCGACCAGCTTCGCCACGAGCGCTTCGTATGCTAATGCGTGCGGGAACAAGATCGCGACAGTCTCGCGCGTGTAGCGCATGTGCAGCACGCCTGTCGTGCTCACGCGCATGCAATTTGCGATCGTATCCATGCGGAACGACAGAAACTCGAGGAAGAGCGACGCGTGGAAGCTCGAGTACATCTTCCACTGGTCCATCGCCGGCGCAAATCCTATTGCGTCGCCGTACTGCACATCTGGATTCGTGAACGCGTTCATAAACTGGATCTGGCGCTGTCCGCAGATCGCCTTGTTCGGCGGCGCGCCGCCGCGTTTCTCGGGCGGGAGCTGCATCCCATAGCGGAACACCTCGAAGTATTCGTGTACGAAGCGCAGCGGCGAGCCCGTGCTCGTGTGCGGCGCGAGCACCGACTTCTCCATGAAAATCTGCCGCAACGTGCTCAGCTCCCGCACATGCGAGCGCAGCTTCTCGACCTCGGTGAGCGTGAGCTCCAGCTGTCCTTTCTTCTTCTCGCGGTACCGCTTCGCGCGCGCGCTGTTGTCCTTGCGGATTCGCTTGGGCTTTTGCTGCTGCTGCTGTTTCTTTTTCGTAGTTGCGAGGATCACCTGCTGCACAGCCTGTTCGGGGGAGAGCGTCATCGCGAACGAGGGCCGCGTCGACAGGTCGAGCGGCGTGACGCGGAACGAGACGCTGCTGTTGCTGGGTGGGGGCGACGCCGCGTGGTCCTCGCCGTCGCTCTGGAATGCGCGCGGTGCCGTCAACATGCTTTTGCTGGTGTGGTGCGGTGCGCTCTTCTGGGTTTGTCTGAATGTCCAGAATGGAAATGGCAGCAGGTGGGACGCTTGCTGGGCGACTGGCCACCGTCGAGCAATCTAGAATAGTATTCGATATTGCAGGTGACAGTAGCGCTGACATGGGTTTGTTTCGGTAAACTGATGAAATCATCTTAAGAGGAGTACCTTGTTTGACAGGTTTGAGTCTTTCTCAGAACCTGCAAACTCCCGCGAAACAGCCTTTACTGGAACCAAGTCAACCTCGAAATCCCCCTATGAAGCTGACGAGCCCCCCTTTCTACTTTTCTTCTCTCTCATATTCTTTTAATGCGCTGCTCGTACTTTTCGAATGAGTATATTCTTTTAATGTGCTGCGAAACGGTGGAGGATGAGCTTGCGGACAAGATGGCGTCACGTGGAGTCCTTCGACTCGACTCGCGTGACGCCAGCTTGTCCGTCTTCGAATGCCAAGCCACAAGAACCAGAAGACGCCCTCTGACCAGAACTCAATACTGCTGCTTATTGTTACTAGTATTGTTATTGGTACTGCACGTCACGTGAGGACATTATAAGACCAGGAAGCTCATGACAAGACATATTAACAGACACAAAGACGAGCGACAAGATACTTTTTGGACGGAGCAGCAGCAAATCGCCCGAGTTATGCCAACACACACACGCACACCAGCCACTTGGCCACAGAAGCTCTGCTGTTCGTCATCCCATGTCCTCCTCTTTGGAATCTCGCAAGATTTGCCACCTTCATCAGTTCGCCATGGTTCAGTTTCATTCTTTTCGTCATAATATCATGCTGAGCCAGATAGATTTGCTGCCGTCGCATTCCCAAATCAACATTGACGCAGTTGCTGCTATTACAGATGTCTGTGGGTAGTTTCTTGACGGATTTCCTAGCAGCTGCAGAGGCCGTCGGCTTATGATGAGGCGATTGCCTTGCCCCGTATCCCTCTCGCGCTGTCCTCATCATTTCTACGCTCGAGAGAAAGAGATAGCAATGAAATGAAGCGACAGCAGGAAGGGATGGGGAACAAACACCAGACGCCTGAGATCGCTTAGAGGCATTCAATCTTCCAAACAAACATGTACCTGAGGCTGAGTGCTCAAGCAAAACAAAATCGTGAAAATGAACTTTTACTTTTTTTCTTTCTTTACAATCGCATTTGCTTTGCTGCTTGCCGCCTGAAGCACATTATTGACTGACTAATAACTAACTCAGCTCATATCCTCCACCCACAGGTCTCCCTCCATAGACTCCATGACTCTCTTGCTCACTACAGTTGCAGTCCCTGTCTGGATCCGTCTTCTTGCTCTTCCTCAACCCTCTGGCCGTGATCATCGCCATCGTCCAGTAAATACTCGGCCTCGAACCTCGGCGACCTACTCTTCTCCATACCTCCAGTACTACTACCGATAGAGCCCCCGGGTTCATCATCCTCGTCGAGCACGCCCATCATGTGCTGTTTCTGGATCAGCGCCTGGCCGAGCAGCAGCGCTGCATCTTCCGTGCTGCCCAGAGCCGTTACCATCGCGGCGACAAAGTCTGCCTCGACGTCGTATCGCTCCACTCGCCCCTGCTCTGTGAAGTAGAACTGATTCCGGAAAGGGTACACGATCTCCTTGCCGATGAGCCGCTGGATCAACGGCTCATTTCCCGCGACGTGCGGGAACACGTTCTCGATGGTCTTGCGCGAATACCGCGTGCGCAGAAAGCCGTCGGCCACGATGATCGGCGCGCTCTCGGGCCCGCTGATCTGCATCGTACTCATCTCGAAAGTCAGCAGCGCGTGGTACTGCGAGTATCGCTGCCACTGGTCCATGATGGTATCGACGCCTCGGTACTCGCCAAAGCCGACGTCATGCTCCATCGTCGCGTTTATAAACAGCGTCTGCTGCGTTATGGAGATCTCCACGTCGGGCAGCACCATGTTGCGTCGCGAGGGCGGCAACTGGACCCCGTGGCGGAACTGCACAAAGTACTCGCGCACGAGCTTGCTGAGCGAGCCGGGCAGGCTCATGCGCGTGTTCAGGCTCAGGTCGCTGCAGATCTGGCGCATCGCGCGCAGCCGCTCAATGTCCTCGCGCAGCGACTCGACGTCCCCCGTGAGCGTATCACCGTAGCACTTGCGCTTGTTGCGGTAGTACTTGCCGCGCTCGCTGTTGTTCATCTTTGGCAGGTGCGGCTTGCGACCACGGCGCTTGGGCTGCAGCGGCATCGCTACTGTCGTGATAGCGGTAGACGTCGGAGTCGTCATCGCTGTCGCTGGCATGGGCGTGACGCTCTCTGAGCCCGAATCTGAGGCCAACGGCGACAGCACTTGAAACCGCTGCTCTCCATCGAGCTCGTCGTCACTCGGGTTGAGCAGGATGCTGAATGGGACACTACGGCGCTGCTCGTGGTGCTGATCCATCGGCGATAGCGATGATGATGGCGATAGCGATGATGATGGCGATACGCTCAAGTCCGTCGCGTCCACTTGAACAGGCGATGACTGTGACGAAGACGTGGAGAGAATTCGAGTGTCCTTGGTGGCTGCTGCTGGCGCGCCATACGAGTCGAAGTGGAATGGCGGCACCAAAGTCGGCGGTGGCGGTGGCCTCGCGGGTCGCATCGCGAAGGGCGCCATGTCCCGCCGTTGAGAGGGGAGCTGCTCTGTGTGCATCCGAAGAGCGCTTGGGTTGTGCTGCAGCAGCGCGTTGGTCCTGCCCACCGCGTTGGTCCTGCCCACCGCCGCCGTTGTAGAGAAGTGCGATGGCGGCGGAGCTGTTGACGCTACCACTGGGAAGCGCGACATCATGCAGCACGATGCCTGATCTTCCTTTCCTGTTGCTTTGCGTCTGTTTTGGGTTTTTTGCTTCTGGCCTGGTGCTGCTCACAGGGGGACCTGGTAAATGTATTGGGAAACGCACCTATAAATGATAGGCGGATATATTAGTTTACAGCAGGTATGTAAATAATTCGTTACTAATTTAATATGAATTGGGAGAAAACGTAAAATGTGCGAGGATAGCGTTTACGAGGATATCAGATGTTGCAGTTCAGTTCGTGGTTTGGTGGCAGCATCTTGATGTTGTGTGACAGCCATCATCACACGAACTGGCACCAGTTTATCCTTGTCGTAGACCTCCACAACAGCAGCAAACGCTGGTAGTATCAATTCCTCAAAGCTATTATGCATACTGCACGCGTAGGCAACTAGCGTAGCAGACTCCGTTGCTTCTGTCGCTGTTGTACATGCAGATCAGCCGCAAGAATACATACATACACATGTAGGCATACATCATATGTGTAGGTATTCCATGCTATCCAGTGCATGCAATGACAATCAACCCTCCCATGCCCAGATGGTCTCCATCAGCGCTTGTTCATCCTTCGTGTCGCGTCCGTTGGCACAGTTTAACAACTTGATGGGCGAGTCGCGTCAAGATTTCACCTGTCGAACATGCTGTCTAACTTGCTGTGCGAGCTGGTCACGGTTCAGAATGGGACCAGTCAAGCGGCCAACGCCAGCGGCTCTCGCTCGCAGCGAAGCCCACCGAAGGACTGGATCTCGCCACGCGCTGATGTGTGCTCTCGCGTGAACGCTGCTGGTTTGTTGGGTTGTAAGCAAAAGGTGTATGCTTGCCAACGAGTTGCTGTTGACAAACGAAGGACGATCAAAACTGAATTGAAGATTCACGCGAAGGTGCATGTACGTTTGCACTGGCTATACATGTACAGAGCGAGACAGAGGATGGGTTTGTTTCACTCAACACTTTGCCTGTCACCTCAGATAAAATCAAGACCAGCAAGATGAACAAACGCATTAAGTGCGAATCACCATTAAGATCGTCACGCCCACACCACACCTCTCTTGCAAATAAACATGATCACTGTCGCGGCTGTGGTCAGTCAATTGGCAGCTACCAGTATCCAAGAAGGACAGCACCAACTCTAGGATGGGGGAACTCGCTCGGAGGTGCTCCATTCATCAACGGAAAGGCCAACTCGGAAAAAGAAATCACTTTGCAATCGACAAAATGCAAAAATGGGATCCAACAACTGCCTCCAATTTGTGGAGGTGTGGCCAGAATACCGGTACACAAATGAATGGAGCGCGCGCATGTTGTTTATTATTCGGTGACTTCACACTTTAGCTATAGGTAGGTTGGTAGCGCCAGACCAGTCTGTCGTGAACGCACGCGAGGGCGTTACCATTGCGATGGCTCTTTCGCACGAAGTCAACCTGCTTCTCTCGACTCTTTCTCTCTCTCTCTCTGGCCACCACCGTGAGTGCGATGTTGTGCTGAAAATCGGGCCACCCATGTTCGTGAGTGGCCCGCGCTATAGTCACGATACGACATGGGGGACTCATCAAAAAGATTCCTCCTCTAGGCTCTGAGCATGGAGTTCAAAGAGCACAAAGGACAGCAGAGCACTCAGTATCAGCACCACCACCAACGTATGCATGGCCCGGTGGGTACCTTGGGCGACATGTATTCGGGAGGACTGTGTACGCCAAAGCTAAGCTGCAATCAAAATGCCAAGAGAGATCTTGGCAAATTCAAGAGCTCACTAGAAACCTGAGGTCTGAGTGGAAAGGACAGTAAGTTGCCACTGTATCAGATGCAAGACAGAGATCAGCTCATCTGACAATCCCACACGCGCACGACTGGACCATTTTCACAAAATCAATCACACTCAGAGGTCCAAATTGTAGCTACAGTAGGTACAGTACCGACTCGAAACCTCGCGATAACCTTCAGCGACGCCTTTAGTTCTCCACACGTTCACACAAATACAAATTCGCACACACGCACAGCCCAAGCTTCCATTCAATTCCATCCCGAAGTCGTTAGGCGCCGGGGCTTCGCCGCTCGCTGTCGAGGTCGACGACAGAATGAACGCCAGGTCGAGCTTCAGTCGCTCCTGCTCATCCTGTTGAGCTTCCTCCTTCTCTTCCTCCTGATCTTGCTCCGACAGAGCTGAGGTCCCTTGACGAAGGGCTGCGACCTGGAGCACTTCTTCTTCTTCGTCTTCTTCGTCTGACGCAGCGGCGTCATCTTCGCCCCCTTGAAGTTCCTCTTCCTAGGAGCTCACAACCAAATCATCCTGGGCAGTCGACGCTACTCCCTCTTTTTCGTCGTCGTCTTCTTCGCACTCGGCGGGTCCGATCACGTACTGACCCCTGATCTGCGCCTGATCCATGAGCTTCATCACGTCCACGACGCTGCCGCCAGCGTGCACGAGCGCCTGCACGAACTGCACGTTCGGGTTGCTCTCGCAGATCCGCCCGTCGCGCGTGAAGTAGAACAGGTTACGGAACGGGTACACGACCTCTTTGTCGATGAACTTGACCATGAGCACTTCGTCGTGCGCGAGGCGCGAGAACAGGTACCGGAACGTGTCGCGAGTAACGCGCATGGAGGAAGCCGTCCGCGATCACGATCGGGTCCTCTGCAGTGCCCGAGATCGCCAATGGATCCGGCTCCACGCGGAAGTTCTGGTGGTACTTGGTGTACCGTCGCCAGGTCTCATCGTGCGCCTCGATGCCCATTTGCACGCCGATTTTGATGTTCAGATCGATCGCACAGCGCGTGAACTCCTGCTGGAACGCGAGCATGTGCGTGAGGTTCTCGCTTCAGAACGCCAGGTGCTTCTTGCTGTGCGCGCCGTAGCCCGGAGACGGGATGCCGAGCTCGAACACGCGCTAGTACTTGCGCACGAGCTTGGTGAGCGAGCCGTCAAGCGACTGGCGCGTCTGCAGCACGCACTCGTGCTTGAGCTCGCGCAGCAAGTGCAGGTCGTAGATCTCCTTCTTGAGCTACGAGAGCGAGCGCACAAGCTCCGATTCGCGCTGGCACTGCCGCTCGCGGAACGCGACGCCGTACTCACTGTTGGTGCGACCGCATGGTGGCAGTGAAGACGACGAAGTCGACACTGACCACTCAGAGGTGATGCTACTGCTGGTGTTGCTGAGGACAGCGGTGGTTGTGGTGGTGGCTGAGGCTGTCGTGGTGGTGGTCGTGGTGGTGGTCGTTGTCGCATCCTCGGTTGGCGCCAACGGCGTCGCCTCTGACTGCTGATCAGCGTGTTGGTCGCCGTTGTCGGCCATGGATCCGACTGATTTGAACACGCGGTCGCGGTCGCTTGAGCCCCTCGCTGTCCTCCTTGATGTCACAGAAGCAGGGCACGCTTCTGTAATTTACATTGTCAACTCGGATTGGGATGAAATGTATCTTTCCAAACGGGGATCCATACATTGTTCAAGTCAAGTTTCTTGGTTGTATGACGACCGTTTGTGTGTTGTTTGTGTGATAAACAAAACAGGAACAAAATGAACGAACGAATAGCTACAAACGAAAGAGCGAAGAGCTCTTCATTACGAACGCGAGATGCACACAAATATTCACACCCGATGCATTAATCTCCGCTGCTCACAATTGTTCGAGCACGCATGCCATCCATCCATTCATCCACCCTACCTACAAACCTACCTACTGATCGACACATGCAGGGTACTCATATCATATCCCAGCGTACTACCTACCATGCTGTTGCGCATTACAACAACATCGGACGGAACCCAAAGCCGTCCTTCGCCATACCCTATCTCTAGGCCATCAGTGGATACGTGGCATACTCGTCACCATCGTCCTCACCATCGTCCTCCTCGGTGGTCGACAGTAGAAAATCGAGCTTGTGTTTGGGGTTTCGCGCGGTCGACTCGGGCGACGCCACCACCTCGTCGAGCAACTCGATGCTTGCCGGTATATGTCCGTCCTCTTCAACTGGTCCTACGATGTACTGGCTCGCGATCTGCGCCTGCTGCATCAGCTCGGACACATCGCGTAAGGACCCGCCCGCGTTGAGCAGCGCCTGGATGAACTCGACCTCGGGGATGTACCTCACTACGCGGCCGTCGTCGCTGAACTCGTAGATATTACGGTACTGGTAGACTACTTCTTTGCCGATAAACTTTTGCACGAGCGCTTCGTTGTGGATCACGTGCGGGAATAAATACTGGATCGTCTCGCGGGTGTAGCGCGCGCGCATGGTGCCGTACGCGGTGATGATTGGCTTGTCTTCGGACCCGGAGATAACAAACTCGTCGGCTTTCATCCGTAGGTCGCGGTGATATTTTGTGTACCGCTTCCATATCTCCATGAGCACTCCGACACCGCGCAGCTCTCCGAGCATCAGGTCTGGATCGATCGCGTGTCGAAGGAACTGGTGCTGCCTGCTAATCACATTCTGGATCTCGGCTACTTCTGCCGCGCTACGCATGTTCTCCACGAGCACCTCGGGTGCGCCCATGAAAAAGAGCTTGTGGTACTCTCTCACGACGCGCACGAGCGAGCCCATGTCGCCTTGACGGGTCTGCAGCGCGCTCTCGCGCTGGAGATCTCTCGTGATCTGGAGCTTGTGCACCTCGCTCTGCAGCGCTGTAAGCGTCTTGAGCAAATCGAGCTCGTGCGAGCGCTGTCGCGCGCGGAAGTCCTTGCCGCGCTCGCTGTTGGTGCGACTGCGCTGCTGGCCGCGCTTGCGTCGGCCTCCTGAGCTCGAGCTCGAGCTCTCCGAGTTCATCGCGCGTGGCAGCGGCATGAGCGGCAGGTACCGCACGTTCGAGAACAGCGTGTTGACGTCGTTCGGTGAGCCAGATCCAGCACCGCTGGCGGGTGGGATCGGCACGCCCGAGACCGCGCAGAGTATGGCCCAGATGGCGGCGGGGGACGGGGTTGCACCAGCGGCGGCCGACGCGGCCACCATGGCGCTCAGATCGGATGCGGAAGGAGGTGGTGGCGCGGAAGGCGCTGGTGACGGCGGCGACCGCATGAGGACGGCGCTGCTGCTAATGTTGATGTACAGGGCTGGTCTCCTCCTCCCCGCTCCTCGCTCAGCCTGTCTCGGTCGTGTTCTGCAGCGGCGGTCGCGCATGCTTCGCAACGCCCCACCCCATTGCTCGACATACACAGCCAGCTGCTGCGTTGTGGTTGGCTGAATCGCAGCGGCGTGTTGCGTGTTTTTGCGGCCACGCGTGATTGTGATGCGAGATTGGAGAAAACGCGTTTAACGTGAGAAAGGGGTACGCAGGGAGGAAAGTGTAGTTTACGCTCACATGTCATTGAATGAGGCTCCTTTTCGAACAATTTAATTATGTTGAGGAAGACTGAGAACTTTGGCGGCGGCTTGGAATCAGTTAGCCAGCAGCTTACAACGACCACTGTCGGATCATAAAACGCTGGCTCCCGGTTTTGCTTTATTTCTTTGCAGTTATAATGGAAGGACCCCACTTTTAGAGATACTCCGTAGTTTACGTGTCCATTTTTGCAAGAGAACAGCAGAGAACAGGATGGAAGAAATAGATTCTCGAAATAACTTCAAAACAACATGGAGATGAGAAATATGCAGTATCGAAGGTTTCGGGTGTCGACCCAGCTTGTATCGCAATGACTGTTCGTGCTTGTAAATGGCATGCAAGTACGAGGTCCACGGTCCGATTTTGCACCTTGCTTGGCCGACTCTGGACCAGCACGACTCTTCCCATATGCATAGATAAATATGCAGAAAGCAGACATGTACCAAGAGCAACACCTTTCTTCATCTTCTTCACTGCTCGAAGGTGTGCATCGAGAGTAGCGCATTCATTCCAGTCTGACTGACTTGAATCGCTTCGCCCACTTCGCGTGGTTGCCCTGCTGGCAAGAAGCAAGTTGGTGGGGGTCTAGCGAGCGCCTCATGGCCCAATAGCTAGCTCGTCGGAATAAAATGCTCCTATCCAGCTTGATCCTAAATTGTTCAAAAAATGAATGAAAGACCAACAGAACACCGTACACTGTACGAGACTGTTCTCAAACAATCCCTCATATACGCACATATGATGCTGCATGTACTCTATTGCGCTGTTTGTTTGCTTGGCCTTCTTCTGGTGCGAGGGCGGGCGATCGAAATCTAATATGCCTGATTACATGCCCCACAAGTGTGCACAGTACAGTTCAAAGTCGCTGGGGACGACGTGGTTGGTTGTTGGGCGGCGTCGACCATGGTCTACAGACTGCACTGTGGTATGTACACCACTTGTGGCTGCTGCCAAGTCCAAGTCTCGCTGTCTGTGGACCACTCGTTTCCCTGAACTTGAAGTTGACCGTCTGGTTCAACGAAAAACTCAAAAGCTCCGACCTATTAGACACGCATGCATGCAATCGCTCTGTAATAACAGACACCGACATCATCATTATTCAAATCTTCAGGAGTGAAGAGCCCCGATCTTGTGAAGCGAGCGATCGCGCGAATTGACATTGCACTGCGATCAACTCAAAATTTGTGACCCCGACAGGCTACAGTACGCACCAATCGTTCGTGCAGCCGTCGTGTTCACGCTCCACACGCTGACGCGTGAGAAGGAGCGCGCGCAGATAACAGATCGCCATGCATGCATGCAATGTTCTTGGAGGAATACACAATCAGATATTCACAGATCTTTGCTGCCGACCTACTAGTCATAATGCAATGCGTTATGCTTCAACTTGAGCTTCACAGGTCGATCGATTGATTGATTGGTTCTTTGTGGCAGTGAACAGCGTCATGCGTTATGCTTCGACGGATCTACCTAGCTCGCGGTGTCGAACACGCTGAACATTTCCAGAAGTAGAGATACCTGGAGTCACTACACTGTGCCAGTCATCAAACGCCGCGAAGGCAACGATTGTAGCCATTCCTCGAACGGCGAGCCTTCCATTATGACTATAAGCCAACCAACTCCAAAATCAATCCATCTATAATAAAAAAATCCAGAGTTGCCACAGTGTCACCTTTCCGTGTCATCTTTCGTCGGCGATACACCCCGAAGAGTTGTTCAGTGACTGAGGGATCGATTATTGATCAGATCCTGGAGATGATGAGCTCTTGGAGTAAAAGGAGCTGAGTCAAGTTGATTGATCGATATCCGTGATTTGGTGGGTCTTTTGTATGGCAACAGCAAAAAAAGATCTTTATGTTCACTCCTCCGACCCACAGTCAGTCCCCGGAGGTCTGTGATGGAGACGGGTTCCCCTCCGCTGGTGACACACACAGCGCAGTCGATCTACTAGAGAGGGACCGAGTGCGAGGACACCTCTCATTCGTCGCCATATTATGAATGGACGAATGCTTATGGGTGTGTCCTCTGATTATCACGTCAATACAGTTGACAACCAAGAAAGTGAACGGTCTTCACATGTGCTTCGCTAGGAGCGACACAGGCAAGGAAAAAGCTCCAAGTCCTCGCGAATGCGAATGTGGGTAAACCACGCTGGTTTGTTTCACAGACACCCGTCAGTCAACTGCTCCCTGCTAAGCAAGTCGTAATCAGTAGCACCTCCAATTACGCGCCAATAGATACCTAGATGGCCCTTTAGGATCTCACAACTCGCTTTGCAAAATGGACCAGCTAGCACCCAAGGTCAGCAGAGCACACCTTTGTGACCGAGTCCTCAGAGTCGAGTTGTGGTCTCTTCGCCAGCGACCAGCCAGCAAAACCCCAATGAAAAGGTGTGAGATCGAGAGAGCGAAAGAAAAATCCAATCCCGATCTCCACATGGGGGTCCACAGGCTCGAATCAGATTGCTCCTGCCCGTCGCGTGACTGCCAATCTCGCGCGAGGCGAGAGTGGGACGCGCGGTCACCTCGAGGGGCAATCAGCGCGCTGCGTGACCAACTTTTGCACACTGGAAAAGGAGAAAGGCAAGCAGGACAGACAGGAGTAAGGCACGGTACGTCTTGCTTTGAATCACTGCTACCACCACAGAAGAGCTCTGAGAGGAAGCGATTGCACACAGTAGGTTAGTGGTTTCTATCACCAGGAAAGTAGGTACAGGCTTGAGGTCGCCCTGGGGTTGAGGAGGATCGCGTGTGCGTGTGCGTGTGCGCGGCGGCGGGCAACGAATGGGTTGAAGAGGTCCAATTGGTTTTGAGACTGGATTGATATGCAGGAAGCGAGTGAGTGTCCACTACACATGAGCTCTTGAACCCGGAAAGCGAGGCCAAGTTTTCCTAGTTTCATCAGTGACCTTCTTTCTCCTCTACAGAGCTGGAGAGGACCGACCAGAGAGAAAGCAAATTTGGGATTGTGTAACAAGCGCAGTCGCCAGCAGCCACGTGAGGGAAGAACGGAGAGTCAGGTAGACTCACAGCGTGGGGGGGGGGGAAGCAAAGAGCGCGAATGAAAACTGAATTCGCTTTGCTCTCGTTCATTCTCGTCGGAGCGCGCACCTTGCACTGATTTTGGTTCTGCGAACGCCTGAAAAGCAAGCGAGCGAGCGAGAGGGGCGGACGGACAACAGGCAGCGGAGGTCCCGTCCCATCACCTCTCGTTTTACGTTTAGAGAATATTAACCGCTCATGGGGTTGAGATGGTTTAATGCATGACTTCACTGTATAAACTGATTCATAATACACAAATGTATTTATACAAATATAATGATATTACATGATCACATCGATTCTATGATGCTACTATTTTCATCAGATGCACATAGCATTTTAAGCAGGTAATAGAATTTACAGGCCACTTTCGAGTATTTGATCGAATGGTTTCTTAAAGCGGTCGGATTTGCGAAGGTCCATTTGGCACCAGTTGCATCTCCAACCAAACAATTCCGAGACCTCCGACGCAGGAGACTGAGAGTGGGCGCTCTCGTCTTGCGCCAGCGCCCTGACGACAAGTACTTGAAGCCCGAGCGCAAAGGTCCAAAGCAGGCGAGGGACCTGTCGAACCGCTATTGTAATGATTGTCCATTTGGCGAGCGAGTGGGCGAGTGGCCACGAAAGGAAGGGCGACAGACCGATTGACCGATCACGCCGCGCGTGGAGACCACCCACCCCATCCACACTGAAAAAGACAGACGAGCGGTCACAAGAGGTCCTCTCGGTCAGATTTTTGCCCGTAGGGTTGGCAAATGGGAGAATGAAATGTGACCGCGAGCGCGCGCTCTTGTCCGTCATCATCATCAACATCACAGGCTCTGAGCTGAGAGTTCTTCCACTCGGATCAGTTCAATCCGAAATCAAAGCTCATTTGTTAACTTGCGCGGTCGGCGAGACCCCACCGCCTGCTTTGCCTGCATCTCTTCTCTCAAGCTCACTGCACCCACAATAGACCGCGCACACGCGAGTGTACTGTCTTCAACAGGCTTCATTATCTATCAAGAGCTCTTCCCAACACACACAGCAACAGCACATACCCACAATGGCGTTCCAGCAGCAGCAGCAAGACGAGGAGCCGGACTACCGCCAGGTGCTGCACCCGTCGGGGCGCACCGTGCTCGTGCCGATCGAAAAGGTGATCCACAGCCAACAGCTCTACGTGCACGACGCCAAGACCACATGCCGGTACGCGAGCAAGCGCTGCTCGAACCCCCGCACGACCAAGCGCAACGGCGAGCTGCACAGCTTCTGCGAGTGGCACCGCGCCAAGGCCAACCAGAACCAGCGCCGCCTCGAGTCCAAGAAGAAGCTGCAGCGCGTCGGCATCGGTGGTAGTAACAGTGACAACATACCGTCATCCACAGCGTCCTCTCCTGTGCCGCCGATGGAGCTCAGTATCACCACCAGCAGTAGTACAATCCAAGACTTTGAGTCATCGTCCAAGCTCAGGAGCCCGCACATCAGCCACCACAGCTACGATGACGACGAAGGCGACGACGGCAGCGAGGAGGACCCAGTCGCGCGCTACTCGCCATCCCCGTTCGATCCCATCGGCGTGCACGACCCGCAGGTCTGGGCGGCGTCCAATCAGTATTACTATCTGCCACCACACCAGCACCACCAGCACCAGCACCACAGCCAGCTAATGGATCACCTCGATAATCACTCTGTCACGAGCAGCTACAACACTGGGTACCAGGCATCTCCACCTCCTCCACACACGCGCGCCGCGTACTCGCAGTTCCAGCCGCTGGGCAATCCGCTCATGGAATGGGAGCTCACGGGCGACCTCGTGGGCAGCTCCGTGGCGTTCGCGCAGACCTTAAATTTATAGGAAGCCGACGACCCACGCAGTAGTCCATATATTCCTTTATCGTAACGTAGTGATGAGAAGCCTGAAGCCTGGAAAGTATGTCAAGCCCTCCCCAGTCGAAGAAGTACTCAAGTGTCGTAGAAATGCAAATATGTGTCCAAAATCCAGTTTACCAACAGCAATAACAACAACAGCCAAGTTCCCAGTAGACTACAGCATTCGGATGATACTACAAAGCATCGCCCAATTCATTCTACGATGAAGAGCTCCGACTAATATAACTGAGTTATCTCTTGGTGGGCTTGGTGGTACGTATTCTCTTCGGCCTCGTGACTGGATGGCTTGTGCCTAACAAGTGGGAGTTGTCCGGGTTCCTAATGATCACGACTCACGGTTTGCCCCTCTTGATCCTTCTCGGAGCGCTTCTCGGAGCTCTTCGCGGGCGTGGGATGCCGTCGCCACCTTGCGGTGCTGGTGCGACGCTCACACGGTTGTTCGCACTCCGGCCTGGAAGCCTGACCGATTTACTGTTGACGTTGCTGTTGTCATCATCACCGTCGCAGTAGTAGTAGTAGTAGTAGTAGTAGTGTCGTGGCTCATTGTTCATGACGGATGCCAAAGTCTCCATGCGTAAATACCGAAGTACCTAGAATCCTACAACCCGAGCTGCAAGTAAATAAATGCTCGGAACTACAGCTCGATGTCAAACACTTTATCGCTACTCTTATTGGTCGGGCGTCATGTAGCTCGATCCATAAAGGTGCTCCAGATACTTCTCCGGCTGCGCAGGACAGTTCACAAAGCGACCGCCGAACGTGCACTGCTTGAGTGGGAAGACCCAGCTCTTGGGGATCTTGAACTCGTAGCCTCCATGTGCGAGCTTCGGACAATGTACGCAGTACGTAAAGCAGCTCGACGGGATCGGGCCGAACATCGGCTGGGGGTCTGTCCTCGGAGTTCTTGACTCGAGGAACACGAAGATGTCGACGTACATCCCGGACTTGGTATGCACCAGTCGACTCGGGATCCCCACGTCGCGGTTGCCGTGCTTGCGGTACTTTGCCTCGAACACCTGCAGCTCGTAGACGCTGGGAAAGTCGAGCTTCAGGTCCGTGTCGCGTAGCTTGAGGTACGTGGCTTCGCTGATCCCGATATCCGCGTCAAAGTCGTGTGGGATCACCGTCCCCTCTCGGTACGCGCCGAGTAAAGTGCCGCTGTCGAGCCAGTAGGGGATGTCGTTGCGCTCGAAGGTGTCCGCGAGCGCCCAGACGAGTCCCAGGAGGATCTGCTGGATGTCGGCGCGCGAGAAGCAGTCGTTGGGGTTGTAGTATTCCGCCACCACGTGCCGCAGGTAGATGTATTCGCAGCGCTTGCCGTCCACGTAACGCGTGAACAGTGCAACGTTCGCCACGTAGAGGAGAATGGAAACCACGAGCCCTGCGGTGACAATGTCACGAACGCGCCACCTCTTGCGTTCGAACATCGCTGGGATCCATCGACTTCGACGACGAATGGACAGCTTCGAGTCTCCGTCGCGGTGCTCCGCGTCATGGTGGTGGCTCGGCAGGTGCGAGAGTGTTTTCGGCTGCGACGACGACGAGGTCGCCTTGAGGCTCCGCATGACTGAACTGACAGAGGACTGTATGTGCTGTTGCGCTGCTTGACTGTTGTGTGCTGCGAGCGAGAGGGTCTCGATTGGAGACAGAGTGGGAGCGGCGCGCGTGGTCAAGAAAGGCTCTCTCTTTTTGTTGTAACCCATCCAACCCTTAATTCGGGAAGGGCTGAGAAATCACTTCCAAAGTGAGCAAATCAGTTGCTAACGTTTTAGGGATATGCGACATGGACACTTTTGAAAATGCATTTTAGGCAACACGCATTTTGCACACTAAATTCTGGATGCAAACGCTGCTATTGTTTATGGTCATCATCTCCTCTGTCGCTCTGCATTCATTGTTCATGATGTAAACGAAGATGAACAGCAAAAAGAAGAGCAAATTGAGTACCATTCTTTCATGGCGTTGCATAGTCACCTTGACGCCATCGCTAAAAGGAAACAAAAGAAAGGATCATTATGAGTAGAGAGACAGCACGACCTACTTGCCAGTCTGCGCTCGTTTTTACAAATTCTGGGCAAGCCTCTCGTGTGTCAAGTGAGAGAGCACGTTCCAGCCCTACCCCTCTGAGATGAGCCAGGGTCATGGATACTTAAGGCTTCTTCAATTTTGTCCAATTTGATTTTAGGGATTGAACTAGGAGATTGCCAGGGCTTCATTCATACCGAATAGCATATTGAACGACTATTCATCGTAATACCCTGTTCATCATGCTGCATATTTTGTTGCTCTGATTGATTGTACTTTGGGTTGGTATTTACACTGTTTGATGGCCTGAAGAGAGGTCCAGATTTGCACATCATCATCTCTGCATCACGTGCCTCAGTACCGCGCACAAGGGTAAAAGAGGGTTTTGCAAGGCTATCGATCCATTCCACTGCGTTCGCATTCGCTTTCGCATGCTTTGCAAAGGTGCTTCTCTTAGTATATCAGCGAGAGGATGCATGACATTAGTCTGGAGATGAAGCGGCACAAAGCAGTAACTTTGATGCTCAACGAAAACCCCACTCACGCCTGTGTGGCTCTTGGCGCCCGTTCAGTGCCCCCAGGTCGTCAGTCCATACTTGCCAGCGAGTCTCTGGCCCTCTCGTGTCCATCCCGATGCGCCAACAATGAATCCAGCTCTGTTGTTTGGTCATTTCTATTGGTATATTTTGTATATTATTTGTACTTTTGGATTTCTTCCCCATTCATGTGTCTATCAGTGTGGGGTCATGAACTTGGGGCCGTACAAGTGGTCCAGGTACAGCTCGGGCTTAGCGGGACACGACACATTGCGCTCGCCAAACGGACACGACTGCAGCGGGTACACCCAGTCGCGCGGGATTGTGAACTCCCGCACGCGTCCGCCAAGTCGTGGGCAGCGGTGGCAGTCCGAGAAGCAGATCGACGGCACGGGGCCAAACATCTTGGCGTCCTTCTCGTTGTCCATAAACACAAAGATGTCCAGGTACAGCCCCGAGCCTTTGTGCGCCAAGCGGCCGGGCAGCTCCACCACGCGCGTACCCTGGCGGTGGATCTTGCTCTGGTGCACCTGGAAGTCGTACTCGGACGGGAACTCGATCTCGTGGTCGCGCAGCTGGATGAACGACGTCTCACTGATGCCAATGTCGGCGTCCACGTCGTGCGGGATCACAGTCTTTTCGCGCACCGAGCCGAGCAGAGTGCCGCTGTCGAGCCAATAGGGGATGTCGTGCTTCTCAAACACGTCGGCGATGGTCCAGACGAGGTCCTTGATGATCCGCTGCATGTCGGCGCGCGAGAGACAGTTGTCCTCGCGGTAGAACTCGGCCTCGATGTGACCCATGTTCATTTTGACGCATTGCTTGGGGGTGGGAGCAGGTGTCTGCAAGTGCGGCGACGCGCGCTGCGCCACTTGGTTCGCCAGTTGCCACATGATGTCGCTGGCGAGCACCCAGCAGACCAGGCACAGTGACGCGAGTGAGAGCGCGAGGCGCTTGGGGCGCGCGAGCATACTCGCGAGCTGGCCGCCCTTGGCGCGTAGCGAAGAGGAAGAGCTCTTGGCGCCAGAAGACGGCGCCATTGAAGCCGCCGCCGCCCCTCGGTGTGCTGCTGCTACTGTTGTTGTCGGCAGCTTCATGTCCATTGTGCTACGCTCGAGAGGTTGTCAGAATGAGAGGGATCCAGAGCCAGCCAGGCGAGTGAGAAGTGGGCGTGCAACCAGCAGGTGGCCAGTTGAACAATGGCAGATATGTGAGAGAGAGAGAGTGGGTATGATGCCCAGCAGCGTGTGCTGTAATAGGTAATGCGCCTGTTGATTGGCTCGTGCTCTCGAATAGGAATAGAACAAAGCGTAGACGACAAAAATAGGATGAGCCTCGCCTGCTGGGTTTGATTCTTTGTTGAGCCTGACGAGACGGCAGCTGACTGGGAGTTTGTATGACATACTGAAAGCAAGCTCGATTCCAGTGGATCTCGTCACAGCTTTTTTTACGGACAAAAACCTTGAAACCTTGCTTTTGGTGAGGTTTAATACTAATATACTGAGTCAAGCTATTCATCTTTGACCAAAGTAAAGCTTTGGCATTCGTGATGGTCCAATATTTAGTGAAAGCTGAGTGAGCGAGTATTTTCCTGAGACGATCCTCGCGATGGCTGTGGACCCCACCGACGTGTCGAGGCTTAGTTGCTTATTGACAAGACACTGCTCGAAGAGTGCGCGCGACAGATCGATCCTGGTCACATGTGGACACAAACTACAGAGGCAAGCCCTGAATGCTACAAGCAAACACGCGAAAACCTTGGGGCTCCATCCATCTCCCAATATGGACAACCCGGTTTGCTTGCTCAAATTTTATCCTGAGCTCAAGGAATATCAGACGACAAAATAACCACATGTAAATATTTGCTTGTATGTCCGCAGCATCTACTAAATACGTAAATAGATCGGACATTTTACTTTATTTACATAACGACACATTTATTAAAGCCGCATTGTATGATAAAGTCCTGGTGGTACTGGAGTTGATGTGAAGGACAGAAGGATGACGTGAGATATATCCCTCTGTTGAATGGAATAGCACAAGGAAACTGCTACAAAAGGACAGCTCACTTGAAGCTTGCAACGACATGCAGACCCATCAACACGCATAGCAAGACGGATTACGGCGATTCGTCGTCGAGGTCCAAAGCAAGCGTGGAGCTTTGAAACCTGCCACACCTTGGCCCGAAGTGACTGGACAGCAGCTTCGTTTTGTGCTCACAGATGTACGCACTGGAACAAAACAAACTGGTCTTTCGATTCGAGAAGCAAGATGTTTTTCGACTGTAAGAAGAGCCTCTGGGTGCAAAGACAAAGTGAGCGAGGCGAAGAGCAGACGACCGCCAGCAGGCAACTGGGATTGAGATCCTATCGATGACTTCTCGTTTGAAAGATCTTTCGTCACAGATTTTCCTAAACTCAAGGATGCTTTTGAGTTGTAATGCGCTATCATTTCGGATTTTAGGAACACGGGTTTGATATTATGTGCAATCAATCACTCGACACAGCAGCTGTGTAAACGAAAACTGACAAACAAACGGATAGCCTTGGCCTTAGCGAATGCAGCAACAATTTTGTTCACCAACACGATCGGAAGAGAATAGACCCTCCTTCCTGCATTCATTCATTCATATTATTGCGCCATTCCTGAATTGCCGTGGAGTAAGCAGGGGCAGCAACACGAGCCAAACACATTAAACGTCCAGCTCCTCCCACTGCGCGTATGGAGATAGTCTTCTGAAATGAGAATCCGCCATCGAGCACTGTCCAACATAACTTTAGGATCGTATACATTTCCAAGAAAATGGCCGACAGCGTGCTTCATCCGGCAAATTGAAACTTGTACATTTAATACCCTGTGGGAAGGGATTGACTGACCTATACATGTCATCTTGTTGCTGCGGTGCGGTTGTCGTCAACCATGATCACAAGAAAATGGAGTGCCGCGACAGCACCATCCCGCCAGGGTAGTTTTTCGGAATCCCTCTCTCCGTTCGTCTGGCGTTGATTCGTCCTTGCTGGCCGCGATTCGACGTGGAAAGTCAGCCAGCGAGCTGGCAATCTGGATCCGGCGCTCTTCTCTCTCTCTCTCTTTCAACCTTTCCAAAGTGGACGGCGCAGAGCGTCTAAACGATACTGACGCCAACGAACCCAGGACGCGAGCCTTCATTTTCTATTTATACTGAAAGCGCTGCCTATCCAAGTGCGTCGCGCACTCTGAATAGTTCTAGTAGTATATATATTATGACCATGCATTACCTCAGTTCGTCTTCTACCTTGCCTCCTTGTCTGGTGTCATGAACTTTTCTCCATAGAGGTAGTCTAGGTACAGCTCTGGTTTGGCTGGACACGACACGTTCTTACTGCCAAACGGACACGAGTGCAGCGGATACACCCAGTCTCTTGGGATCGTGAACTCCTGAACCCAATTCCCGAGCTTCGGACATCGATAACAACCAGCAAAGCAGACCGATGGGATCGGTCCGAACAGCGTCGCGTTTGTCTTGTTGTCCAGGAACACAAAGATGTCGACGTAGAGTGCCGAGTCCTTG